>JAFMOC010000028.1:82500-357500 GCA_019802505.1 Corydoras sp. C115
GAACTGATGAAAACTAACAGAACCTTTGTACAAACTCTGAAAGAATGCCCAGATTCAAGGAAGTATATAGCCATGACCTACCAACGACTGACTTCAGTACCACCACTAATTAAATTACTAGATAATCAAGCTTGTTCCACTCCAGTCTTTGAGGAGGTTTAAATACCCATAACATTGTTAAAAAAAATTGAAAAACACCTGCTGTGGACCAAATAAGTGATAAAGTCATCAAAGCAGGAGGAGAACCCCTACTCTGACTGCTACACTCATTTGTAACACATAAAAAAATGACACATATAAATGGAAATGCATGATATAGAAAAGATTTGTAAAAAGAACAGTAGTTTGCAAAAAAAATGTATTAAAAATTATTCAAACGTTCATGTCTGCTATGATTTTTACGAATCCGTAATCAGATATAGTCACTTTAACTTAACACACACAAGACATCTACTTTGACTTTAAATACCTTAGGACATGGTACAAAAATCATTTCCTTCTTTAATGTTTAAGGTAAGCTTGTTTGGTATTCAGTTTATTTTCTTCTCCTTAGTCTAATCTTTGTATTAGCACTTACTATTCATTTACTATTATCCAGTGTTTGTATTTAGCCCATCCAACCAGTTGCTTTATATTTCCTGTATTGACTTAGACTTAGGGGCGGCACGGTGGCTAAGTGGTTAGCACGTTCGCCTCTCAGCGCTAGGGATTCCCGTTTCAAATCCCAATCTGGGTGGAGCTTCCATGTTCTCCCCATGTCCGCGTGGGTTTCATCCGGGTTCTCCGGTTTTCTCCCACAGTCCAAAAACATGGATCAAGTCAATTGAATTCTCCAAATTGCCCCATATAGAGTGTGTTTGTGTGAGTGAGTGAGTGTGTGCCCAGCGATAGATTGGGCACACACTGTCCTGGGTGTATCTGCCCAGCGCCCGAGATTTTCTCCCTTGGATGGGCATGGGGAACCCCACCGCGACCCTAGTAGAGTAAAAAGCAGAAGATAATGGATGGATGGATGGACTTAGACTTAGATAACCTTTATTGTCATTCAATTATACACTTAGTATATGCAGAACAAAATTTCGTTGCATTTGCTTGCAAATATAAGAAGAGGTAGTGAAGTTTGTAACGTGTTGAAAAAAAGAATATATATATATATATATATATATATATATATATATATATATATATATATATATATATATATATATATATATAGTAGTCTTCACTTCCTCTAGAGGCCAGTGTATGGAGTTTAGGTCTGACTAATTCCAGACATTGGTTTAGAATTGATTTGTGACAGAAACACTCAATGTGCAAACATAATTTGTCTATTACTGTTCAACAAATTTTGCCAAATTTGCATAATATATTACTAAAACATAATAATATAAGCAACAGGCTTATATAAACAGCAATATAAAAAACATGTTCATTATGATATTTTTCAGTTCCCACAGTGACTAGCAAAAGTTGACTAGGTAATTTTGTAAGCATCAGTGTGAACTGTGGTACAGATAAGAAGAACCACATTCAGTGCTTGAATATTGTAAAATTATGGCACTATTGTGAATTGTTTTAATGGAATATAGTATTGCTTTAATTAATTTTATTTTGATTTCAAATGTATTTCAAGAACAACAAACTTCTTTTTTATCATTAATATTTATGTTTATGAACAAGCCCAGGTAGCTTGTGATTTCCATCTCAACTCCTTTTTTATTATTAAATCTTTTTGTTTATTCTGTCTACGTCTGGGTCACTGAATCCAATTACATTGTGACCCCTTAAGCCCTTTGGTTCTTGCTGACCGGAGTCTGGCAAACCTTGTGGTGCAGTAAGCCATCTATCAGATAATGGAACACTGCCTCCACCTTTCCACCTCCTCAGGGGAAATCTATGAAGTGCAGCTGCCCTTTATCAGCTGTTTTTTCCCAGCTCTTCCTCACTCTACTCCTGTCGGCAATGATGGAGAATATAGGGGCAGTGTCATATACCTCAGTTCAAATCTCAGGAAAACCCATATCACTGCCTGCATGTCAGTTACATATACACATTAATATGAAATGAGATTGAAAATGAAGTAATCAAAATAGTTCTAATATGTGTGAGCAAGAGAGTGTGTGTGAGAAATGTGCTAATGTTTCTAAATTAGCATTTTTAAACCATAATAGCAGAGTCTGAGGTTTATGTTAATAAGGGCTTTTGCACACAATGATCTGGCCCAGAAATGAAGGCACAGGACTACATGGCAAATAAATATAAGCAATTTAAAGAACATTCATTCATTCATTCATTATCTTCCGCTTTATCCTATATTAGGGTCGCGGTGGGGTTCCCCATGCCCATCCAGGGGAGAAAGTTTCGGGTGCTGGGCAGATACACCCAGGACAGAGTGCCAATCTATCGCTGGGCACACACTCACTCACACAGACACGCACACATACACACTCTATATGGGGCAATTTGGAGAACTCGATTGACTTGATCCATGTTTTTGGACTGTGGGAGGAAACCGGAGAACCGGGAGGAAACCCAGGCAGACACGGGTAGAACATGTAAACTCCACCCAGATGGGGATTCGAAACAGGACAGAGAACTAGAACTGACTTTAGAGAGTTCAGGGCTGTAGCAAGCTGATGAGCCAGATTAAAAGTTAGAGCATTCCCAGAATGTTCTTAAAGCTAAATGCTTCATATTTAAGAAATTTAAGAAATAAGGTAAAAACAAAATTGCGATGGAATTAATGTGAATCCAGTTTTATGAATTGTCATATATTATCAGATTTCACTATTAAAAAAAAACTACTTTGTACAGTGTACAATGTAGCAAAGGCCACACCTGTGAATTTGCTGAAGAGATTGCATGTGATGACTACAAAGCAATGAATAGCAGTTTATATGGCCAAATAAAAAGCAATCAGCTGAAGATCTGCCTCCCTGCGGAGGTTCTAATACTAATTTAATCCACCTGATCCAGCTATAATCATTGTTCCTCTGAGTGTATAAAGATGAAAGTAAATGTGTTTTAGCTAAAGGTGTTTATATATTTCTGCAGAGCAAAATTTTTATTACAAATAATTACTTGACCATGAACAGATTTCACTTAAAAAAAAAATAAATAAAAAATAAACATCTTTGCTGTACAGTGTACGAAGTACACATGTGGATTTGCTGGAGACATTGCATGCGATGACTACAAAGCAATGAAATTCAGTTTATATGGCATTATAAATTTGCAGGATAAAATGAAATGTTGATGTTAATTCGCTCCAGTAATGATCTTTCTGAAGTTTAGGCTGTCATTTTTGATTAATTGATTGTTGGTTAATCACACATTAAACATATTTTGTTCTTTGCTGCAGAGCCATTTTGGCCAAGAATTAGAGGTGACTGATAATTGTTTATGCTCCAGGCAGTGTTTCTTTTTCTTAAAGGAGTGCAATTGAGTGTTGTGTTTTAGAAAGTAAAAAATAAGATGAGGAAATGGAATGAAGAAGAGTGAAATTAAAGATGTAAAATACCAAAATAAACAAAGTTACTTAAATAAGGCATCTTAATTATTTCCATATTCATGACAACATAAGTTCACTTCAAATATTACATAATTTCTGACTGGAATACATTTCTTTTGTCTGTACTTACTTTTCAATTAAAACAATATGCATAATAAGCATTTAAAACAACCCTTTGGTCACTGCCACAACAATCCAAATGTAGTTTATTCTATTTTAGACCTGTATATGGTTCTGTTAGAAGTAAATTAGCATTGCTAAAATCAAACAGGTTGTAGAGGCTGCATGATGCCAGATAAAGTTGTGTTGATTTCTCACAGACTTAATTAACCAGGAACTTGTAAGCCTTGAAGTGTAAACGGAGCCAAAGAATCTATTTTGCATTCAGTTGTGTGATCTAGTTTGAAAGTTTATTGAAAATATTTGATTCACTGAAGCATAAATCGGGGAGAATGAACTTCCATTTCAGAGTGTGTGTATAGAAACAAAACATAACAATTACTTGAACCACTAACATTACATGTTATAACATGAAACATGAGGAAAAAATGGCCCTGCACTTCATCCCAAAACATCATACCAACTTTGGAGATAGGGACATCTTGATTCACATCTGCTTCCGAGCATTAACGAAAGAAAGAGTTATAAAAGTCATTCTTAATAAGGGTCTGTTGACATACAAAGATGCCAAAGATGTAATTAGGATGTGCATTTTAGCAAGACAATGATCCGAAACACACATAATAATAATAATAATAATAATAATAATAAAAGGTTTCAGAAAAAGTAATTAAAGAACGTCCCAGTCAATTGACTAAATCTATAAAAAGGAACTGGAGATCTCAGTTCATAGAAGAGGCCCCCAAACCTTAAATGTTCTAACACAGTTGTCGAGTGTGGACAAATGGAAATCAAAATAACATTTTTGACTAATTCCTCTGTTCAGAATTATGTGTCTGTCAGAACTACTGCGATTTATACAAATTATATTAAGTATTGTAGTATGTTTTTCTTTACTTATTCCACTTTTTACATATCTCAATTTATTGACTTATTTTTTGTACGATTTTTTCTTTATGTATTTGTATGTGTGATTAAGTTGTTGCTGACATATGATGAAAAGATCACGTCTGTCAATACCCCATCACAGATATATTTATTGAGAAATGCATGTTTAATATACTTTTTCCCACACAATAAATCATAACAGTCTTCACGCAAATAGTGACAATTGGTCATATAAGAGAACATCTCCACTTCCGAGGTCCTTATTGGACACACAGTTCTTGGTGAACCTTAATCTCCACATACATTACTTTTAATGCATTAAAAGATTCAGTGTGTCAGAGAAATCTTGGTGCATAAAGGTCAAAGGGAAAAAGCACTTCTGAATGAGCATGACCATTGATCCCCTAGCCAGGACTAATTTATAAAATCATCTTGTTACCATGATGGACATGGCCACATGGGAGGAAAAATAATTTGGAAAATCATTGTCAATCCATATACAAATTTTGTGTCAAAATATTGGAAGGTTTTCTGGTATATTTTGTTAGAAAATCTAATTAAATTTCTGTGTGTGTGTGTGTGTGTGTGTATTATAATGGTTTAAAATGTTTGTGTGAAATGAAAAATGTGTATGTGTGTGTTATAATGGTGCTTCATAATAGAAGCTAAACAGGGTAAACTAGCCAGGAATAAAATAACCATGAGCAAAAAATTTAGAATGAAACAAGCACTGTTGGAGCAGTTAAGGAGAGTACACAAAAAAAGGCCAAAAAGATATATATTAGGAGAACAAAGGTACCACACAAATGATACAGAATAAAACTCTTACTAAAATCAACCCTCAGTAAGAAAAAAAAAAAAACAAGTGAAGGCTAATATAACACAAAGGAAGCAAGGAAAATATTCATACATTCATTATCTTCTGCCTAATCCTCTTTTAGTGTCAGGATGGGGGGGGGGGTTCCCCATGCCCATCCAGGAGAGAATGTTTCGGTGGACAGATACACCCAGGACAGGCGGCCAATCTATCACTGAGCACATTCAGTCACACATAGACACACAAACACACACTATATGGGGCAATTTAGAGCACTCAATTTACCTCGATTCCATGTTTTTGGACTGTGGGCGGAACACAGAGGAAACCCACATGGACACAGGAGAACATGGAAACTCAAACTCAGATTGGGATTCAAACCTGGATCCCCAGTACTGAGAGGCCAGTGCCTAAGCCACCTAAACCAAGGTATACAAGCTATGTAACAATGTAAAAAGAAATTCAAGAAACAATCATGCCAGCCCTATTATCATCTTGTTACCATGATGGACATGGCCACTTACCTTCTCATGGCCACTCCCCCTCTTACCTTCACTCTATCTTTTCAAAATACACTCCGACTCGTTCACTTCGCTCCAGTGAGGATTGTCGCCTGGCGATTCCACCTCACCGAGGAGCTAATTCTCATTCTGTGGCGTTCACCACTGCAAAATGGTGGAACGATCTTCCCAACTCTGTCCGTAAGGCAGAATCTCTAAACAGTTTTAAGAAACTACTTAAGACGCATCTATTTAACAAATACCTGTTATAAAAAAAAAAAGGGGGGGGGGGGGGGCGCAGCTTCGAATAACAATCAGGTTTGATGAACTTACAGTATAGTTGGTTTTCTCCATGGCTTCTGACTTGTGGTGTTCTCATTTGTAAGTCGCTTTGGATAAAAGCGTCTGCTAAATGACTAAATGTAAATGTAAATGTAAATGTATTAAATGTGTGTTGCAGGCAGCAATTTTAAATGTATTTATATTCAATACATAGAATCATGTTTGCTATTGAAAACAATATGTCATTTGTCAACTTTGTAATTATCTCTGGTAAAGAAATTTAAAATTTAATTAACAACTTTTAATTAACAAGTTTTTATTGCATTTAAATTTGTTCTCCTATGGAAATGCTAATGTTTGTAAAATATATTTCATATTGCTAAGTTAAAGTGCAATAAGAATAGTGATACGATTTCATTTTAAGTATTATTTACGTGAAGGGGAGTTTGGGAAATGCTCAGAGCTGTTTTACATTCACTACCTCTGCTGTGGATAATGTCCTCTCAATAGGACTTAAATCAGGCACAGCAAGACAGTTAGCATCTTGCCATTACTGTAACATGAGGTTATCACTGTTTGAAGCAATCATATTTATCATTATATTCAACTAATTTGGCTAAAGTTACCTTTATTGGTTAATTTATTCATTATCTTCCGCTTTATCCTCTATTAGGGTCGCGGTGGGGTTCCCCATGCCCATCCAGGGGAGAACGTTTCGGGTACTGGGCAGATACACCCAGGACAGGGCGCCAATCTATCGCTGGGCATGGGTTATTCATTCATTCATACATTCATTATCTCCCACTTTATCCTCTATTAGGGTCGCTGTGGGGTTCCCCATGCCCATCCAGGAGAGAACGTTTCGGGCGCTGCCCGCCAATCCATTGCTGGGCGGGCATGGGTTAATTTAATAAAAACAATTGCATTAACAAAAAATAGTGTAACACAAAGGTGATATTAGAATATTTGGTATACTATCAATTTACTATTTAAGTACCTATTTAGCAAAAAAACTTATAAAATGTATTTAACCACATTGGTTCTACAAACAAGTTTTTAGCCTACATTTGTTTTTGTTTTTTTACTTATACATAAAGTTTGGACTTGTCTTTTAGGGAAACAACTTGGAATAAATAAATTAGTAAAGTACATAGATGGCTTAACTAAATGTTTTGTGCAGACTTTTTTTTAATGTTGAAATAGACTTTAATTATATATAAGCTATCTTATAAGCTACCAAATACCGTACTTAAAAAATTTAATAATATTCTGACTTAATGGCACCAATACCACTTTATCCCATAATCACAGTCTAGAGAGAGACAGAGGCAGTCTGGTGAGAACTGATTGCTTATTGAAATCACCTGCACTGCTGCCTATTTAAGTGTGGTGATGGGAGCGTTCCAACCTGTCTTAATGTCTTTTGCATGAAAATATGGCCAGCATGGCATGTGCTTTATGCACTGTTCCGTTTTTCAAACCCCTAGTTTAATGCTAGATGCCAGATGCTCTCAGTACAGCATTACTATTACTTCTTCCTTTTTATGCTACAGTTGCATTGTGGGGTTTGGAAAACCATGTGATAATGGCAATAAATCATATCTTTTAAATGTAACAGTTAGAATTTAAGAAAAAACTGATTAAATTAGAGAAGTTTTATGAGATTTACTGGTGTTAATAAATATTTATATATGTAGACTTTATTTTCACGGTGCGCTTGAAAGGAGCAACGACAGTTAAATGCAGTGCGTCACCTTTTAAATCAGCCACATAAACTTAAAGTGCATTGTCAGTTCCAAATGAAAAAACAACAAAAACCGACCCTAACCCTTCAGGTAGCGAGATCCCTCGCGAACAGTGTGACTGGAAGCCAATACGTCCCAACAGGTTGTTTACTATGACGAAAGGGTGGTAACAGTGTCCCCACAGATGCCTGTTACAACGTTGAGGAAACGCAACGTCCCAACGCCACAAAAGCCCTATAAATGAGAAATGGAGATAATCAAACCAATTAAGCTAATTAACCAAATGAGTGGGGCAGGGTGCAGAATTAAAACTCAGGCGAGTGAGAGTGAGAAGGGGAACATAAGACAGTGAGGAAGGAGTGGGAGCTGTGGGTGTGACATTTATGAACAGTTTATTGAAATTGTAGTATTTGTGCTCTTATTTTGTATGAGCTAAAAGCAAGTAGTTATAGTCATTAAACTGATTCAAAAGAGAGAAATAGAGATACCCACTGGGCAGTTTATAAGGTACACTTGTTTAAATATCCATATAGCAGAATAGCATGACAGTACTTTAAAGCATTTAAGTATTTTGTCAAGGTCAATATGACCTGCTGAAGTTTAATATGAGCATCATAAATGGGAAGAAAGATGATTAATGTAAATTTAAATGTGGCATATTTTTTGGGTGCTAGACCGACTGAAGTATTTCACAAACTGCTGATCCACATACATACAGTACATACATACATACATACATACATAATTATACTACATATGTACATACAGCTGCCTCACATAACCATTCACTACATCCGTGGTAAACAGAAAAGCATCTCTAAATGCTTGACAAGTCAAACCTTGAAGCAGATGAACTATATCAGGATCCCATTGGGGTTTACTCCTGTCAGATAAGAACAGGCAAATGAGGCTATATTATAATGAATCATTTTTTTTAAATAATTTTAGATATTAGGATCTTAATTTGGCATAGACAAAATTTCATCATGACTCCATACTGCCTTGTATCATAGGTTCAGTCTGTTGGTCAAATAATGTGTAGGTGATATTTCCTTGGCATACTCTGGGCCCATTCAGCTGAACATCATTTAAAGGCCACAATCTTCCAATGTATTGTTGCTGACAACATTTACCATATCTCACTACAAAGCAGCACATAGGCGATGTAGTCAAATGGGAGTTTCATGGAGGTCAACAGATTTGTGCTGATTCGATATTATCATGTATTTATGCACTTTGTTGCATTACTGCTTGAAATTATGCCATGAGGAATTAGGACAGTTTTGAGCATTTTTAAAGTCATGCATTGAATTCCAATATCTGTATTGGTTCATTTGAAAGTAGTTTGTTTGAATTGCGTAAAATTACTATTATTATTAATAATGACTAGATACCACCTATTTCTAAATGTATACTTGCAGAATTGTGCAGTTAACTTTATAATTACTCAAAAGTTTGTGATTTTTAAAGAAAATTCCCATACATATTTTATAGCTATAACTTGATTCCCATATAAAGAATACCTAATTAAAAATTTAAACAAAATTATTAAAATTGGTCAGTCTTCATTCATTCATTCATTATCTCCCACTTTATCCTCTATTAGGGTCGCGGTGGGGTTCCCCATGCCCATCCAGGGGAGAACGTCTCGGGCGCTGGGCAGATAGACCCAGGACAGAGCGCCAATCCATCGCTGGGCACACACTCACTCACACAGACACACTCTATATGGGGCAATTTTGAGAATTCAATTGACTTGATCCATGTTTTTGGACTGTGGGAGGAAACCAGAGAACCCGGAGGGAACCCACGCGGACACGGGGAGAACATGGAAACTCCACCCAGATGGGGATTCGAACCGGGAATCCCTAGCGCTGAGAGGCAAACGTGCTAACCACTAAGCCACCGTGCCATCCTGGTCAGTCTTCATGCTCAGAAAAGAGTTGTTGATAATCAGGCTGGTGGTTATATAGCCATCTTTAATAATATATAGGATCACTAATCTGCATTCAGATCTAGATAATGTTCTGAGCTTACAATTGCAACAACAATGAATTACATTTTTTAATCATGACGTGCAATATGCTGAATGTGGAATTATCTGTATTGTTTGTGATATATTACATATTTTTTATTTCAGTCACTTTCCCTTTACGATTTATGTACAGAAGGATATTTATTTTGAAATTGTTTTCATTATATTGCAATTTCTTATTTATTAAAGCTACATATTTTATTGGTGTCTTATTACTTTGCCCTTCATTTTTTGTGTATTTATAATACTTACAATTGATGTAACTGTATGAAGCACAATTTCCTAGAATTAAAATAATGACTTTCTGATTCTGATTTTGTTGTTTTGTTAAATGATAGCAAGTCATCCTGGCCAACCATATTTAACAGCTGGGTAAGCTGGAATGATGCTTTTATTTTAAACCAAAGGGATCTATTTTGGTCACATATATCCACAAATCAACTCCATGGTTTGACTTTATGATCTTTAACAAATTGATACCTGACAGCAATGTTTTTTTAGGAGAACTGTCAACTTTTTGCAACCTTGCCATTAACATTGCAGTCTTTTAATGTTCTCTTGATGGTGGACATACATATTACATTAATGTAAGAAAGGTTTTTAGCAGCTTAGAGGTTATCTTTTCCCTTTAAAATCTTCTTTGTGTCATGATACACTTTTACAGATGCGTTATGAAGACTCAATATGTCATTAGACATTGATGGATCCCTATTCTTTAAATAAAACAGGGCTTCAGCTCACACCCAACTGTCGTCCAAGTGATTAAAAAAAATACCTGACTCCTTTAAACTCTCTGCAAATCCTTACAATTAATATACTTTTCTTACTCACAAATATGTAACATTGGTTTATTTTCCTTAAAAAAGAAATAATAATGCAAAGCTACCCCTTCACCTACCTGAACATCAAAAAGTTTAGGAAGAAATTGCAGCAATGGTTAGGTTCAGCTTGCTTTTATTTGACACAGGCTTTAACAAAGTGATTTTAGCAGATCCCCTTAACTCCAATGTACCATGAAATAAACTGCCACCCTACTTTTTACACTAGTGTGTTGGTGACTTCCGTTTGAGTTGTTTGAGCCTATCTGAATTACATTACTATCTATAGCAATGATAACATCTGAGGGCTGTATTGAAGACATTGTGGCATACAGAGCTCAACCAACCCTTAAAAAAGTGAACAACTGGATGGGTAAAAGTGCATTTTTTGGGGTTTTAATTGGGGCATGTGTAAGTGCTTCCGCAAATTAATAAGAATGCATCACTTATAATAACATATTTAAGGCAAAAAAGGAGATGAATGCATTATTGGTGGCAAATAAAGTTGTTTTGAGTTTAAACCTGTCTGATCTATAATGTTTTATTATAAATTCTAAAGCTTCATCTGGCACCATTTGCTACATGCAAATTTTCTGCATTCCTTATGTAATTTCAACTAATTTATAGAATTTATTAGATTGTACAAAACGATTGCATGATCATACTGTCTGTGCACTGTAACATTTAATAAAAGTCACTAATGTTTTGGTAAGAATTTATTTATTACTCAGCTTGTTGTTGATGTCTAAATAAGGTCATTTTTTTGGGCTGAATGACCACAATTATCTATTGCTCTTAAAAAGTCAGTCATGGTCAAAGTACTTCACATTCACTTAAGAAAAAGAGCAAGAACATTGAGGGAAGCCAAATGAAGCCATGATCTTGTGATTGCTGCAGAATATGGTCTGGCATTATCTTGTTGAAAAATGCAAGGTCTTCCCTAAAAGAGATGACGTCTAGCTAGGAGCATATGTTGTTCTAGAACCTGAACATAGATATCTGCATTGATGGTGCCTTTCCAGGCATGCAAGCTGCCCATGCCACAAGCACTCATGCAACTCCATACCATCAGTGATGCAGGCTTCTGAATAGAGCGTTGATAACAACTTGGGTTATCCTTGTCCTCTCTGGTCCAGATGACATGTCCCAGTGTTCCATAAAGAACTTCAAATTGTGACTCATCTGACCACAGAACGGTCTTCCATTTTACCACACTCCCTTTTAAATGACACCTGGCCCAGTGCAAACGTCTGAGCTTGTGGAGCTTGCTTAGAAATGATTCCTCTTTGCACTTTAGAGTTTCAGCTGGCAACGGCGGGATGGCACGGTGGATTGTGTTCACTGACAATGCTTACTGGAAGTATTCCTGAGCCCATTCTGTTATTTCCTTGACAGTGGCATTCCTGTTTGAGGTGCAGTGATGTTTAAGGGTCCGGAGATCACGAGCATCCAGTAGAGTTTTACGGCCTTGACCATTACGCATAGCGATTGTTCCAGATTCTCTAAATCTTTTGATGATGTTATGCATGGTTGATGATGATACCTTAAAAGTCTTTGCTATTTTACACTGGATACTACCATCTTTCTGCACAACAATGGTGGAATTGGTGATCGTCTTACCATCTTGGCTTCTGAGGGACACTGACACTCTAAGAAGCCCTTTTTATACCCAGTCATGTTGTCAATTGACCTAATCAGTGTTAACTGGTCTTCCAGCTGTTCGTTATATGCTCAATTTCCTTTTTCCAGCCACTTATTGCTACATGTCCCAGCTTTTTTGGGATTTGTTGACACTGTAACATTTTGATTCAACATATTTTTCCTTTAAAATGTTACATTTACTCAGATTAAACTTTTGATGTCATCTATGTTCTATTACGAATAAAATATTGAAATTTGCCATCTCCACATCATTGCATTCAGTTTTTATTCACAATTTGTTTAGTGTCCCAACATTTTTGGAATCTGGTTTGTAGTTTCAATTTAAAAAAGCATTTTGTCATATAATCATTGGAAGGAAAAATCTATGAAACCCTTAATTACACAATTTTGATTCCTAATAATCTTAATGTGATCAGTAGTTTTAATAGTGGTAAAAGTGATGTGTTTCAAAATTAAACTTAGTGTGGTGGTGTCAGCTGTTGATGCTTTTGCTATGTCTTGAACAAGGATTTGTTTTAGGACCAAAACATAAGGACTTAATTTATTTAATGAACTACTAAGACGTATCCATTAAGTTATTGTTGTGTACGAAAAATCAAAATTATAAATTTCAATCCCACATAAAAAAAATAACAAAACTATTGGCAAAAATACAGAGATTGATTTATTTTTTGTAAAAAAAAAAAAAAAAAAAAGAAAAGAGTGTCTGCTTTGTATTTTCCATCAGCATGCAGCTGAGCTTGAAGCGATTTGCTGTGAGACAGACACTTTGCATATCTGACCTGGTGATCGATATGTTATTAAGGAACAGAACCTCAGAGGAACTGGAATTAATTCAGCCTAGATGGAAGGTGGTGGTAACTCCACTTCACAGTGCCGTCTTTCTCTTGTAATGTATTTTTCTTTTTTAACCTTTCTAGTCTTACTTTTTTACTACTTTTGGCAGTAATTGAAGTTAAATCCATGTTTTTTGCATTTAATTTGCACTTAAATATAGCTTAATGGAAATATAAGTATTTTTTGTACCATATTGTCTGTATGTTTCTGGTATAAGTTATTTGCTTATATAACATTTCTGCAAAAGTGAAAACTGAAATATTTATTGTAAAATTTATGCACATACTATTTGCTGATAATTATATACAAATCAACAAGTAATAGAGCAAGTCAAGTCAATAAGTTGCAATATCAAGTAACAAGCTGCAGTATCATCAAATACTGACTTCTTGCACTTCTGGTCCTAAATATTTGAAGTTTGAATTTCATGTCAATTGTAAAACCAAGGCTTTGAACAAAACATGTTAGGGATGTTGTAGGCTGGTTAGGGTGGTCAAGAGTTTTTTCCAAGTTAACTTAAGATGATGGATGATATAGAGATGTCTGTGGGGTAAACTGTTGTACCTGAATAGTCGTGACATTGGGGAAAGAACATGAACAGCTTTTTGTCACTAGCACAGGACTGATGTGAGAAACTCTGATTGTGAAAATGGAATGTCAAATGTGAAGAAGTCACTGATGCAATAGAGATAATTTGTTACCAAAGAAAAATCTGAATAAATGAATGTCTATGAAGAAACAAAGGTTTCGATATAGCTGGTAGATTCCAAGATATGAGAAATGTGAAATTATAACGTGAGAAATGTGAAGAGTAAGTAATAAGAACAGTGATTGTTATCAACAAAAGTATGTGACATATGTGTGAGATATGGCTTATATTAGTACTTCATAAGGGTGTGTAAATATCCATTCACCTTATTATAAAATTGTTCCCTGCCTGTTTTTACATGATTTGCCAGTATTTTTTAATTCATTGTAAAGTAAAATATTCAAAATGCAACTTGAAACTTTATTTTTCAAACCTGACAGTTTCTTGTCAGGATCGCTTAACTGGACAGCGCATAATCCACTATGTGATCAGGTAGCCTCTGTTTGTCACAGAAAAAGAAATGGAGAGACTTTCAACTGGGCTTAAGCAGTACAATGGTGTCCAAGTTAAAAAAGAACAGGTGATAAAGATTTAAAAACAAATATCAGGCATTGGCTAAAGATCAAAACGTTTTTGTGCTTAAAAAATAGTATTAAGAACAGCTTAATAAGGAACTAGAGTTATTCAAAATGTACTAGACAGTGAAAAAAAAAGTTTTTTTGAGGGAGGAATTTTAGGGGAATGAACCTGAGAGTATATTATATTTGTGTGTATGATATTTATGATACAGTCTTGTTCATGTGAACTCATGCAGGTACTACAAACCTTGGATTGCAGATCTAAATAAGATAAGCAAGTTACAGGGGTCATGTTTGCCTAAATACTGTACTTAGGGATTACAATTTTGAGACATTAAATTGTCATAAAGGCAAGTCAAAAGACTAAATAAATATATTACCTTTAAAACCTAAATTATGTTGTAGTGGTTGTTGTGTGCATACTTATCAGATTTGTAAGGCTTGTTAAGACTTAACACTGTGTAGTTTATGTATTTAAGGTTTATAGTGCACAGCAAAACATGTCACATACAAATACAAAATGAGGGCTCAAGATCTGGTATGATCAAATCAAGACAAAGTAATTAATTGTCAATGCTGCAGTATGTACAGAACATACAGAGGACTGAAACTGTATGACTTTCATACCTCAGAGTACCAATAAACCTAAAGCTAAAATATATGAACTACCGTATATTAAGTCAAAACTGTAAAAATGAAAAGGTCTCTATTGACACGAAGTTCAGAGTGTGTGGTGCACAGGGTAGGATAGGGAGGTGGATGAGGAAAGACTTACAAAAAATATACCTTGACCTGCTTATCCTAAAGGTTCACACACACTTTTGCTAATCACAGATAAGTCATCTTATCTCATTATCTTCCACTTAATCTCTACTATTGTCACAGGGTTTCCCCATGTCCATCCAGGGGTGAACATTTCAGGTGCCAATCCATTGCTGGGCACACACACTCACTCACACATTATATAATAGCAATTAAGAGCAGCCAATCAGATATTTAATTTTGGATATATATATATATATATATATATATATATATATATATATATATATATATATATATATATATATATATTTATATGGTCCGGCTCAAAGAGAACTAGGGAGACTTGGATGCAGATACAACAGTGGTTTATTAACCAAAACAACAGCGGCAACCGAGTAGCACGTGAGTGAGTAGGTGATCGGCAGCAGGAGTGGTTAGTAAACAAAAGTGAGAATGTGTTAAGGGGACTATAAACAATGGAACGGACACGGACTTTACTCTCAAACTCCACACGCACACAGGAATCCTAAACTAAGGGAAGGAGGGAAAGGACGGGGACGAGGGACGAGAGAGAGGGAGGACAAGAGGTAGGTAGAAACGGGGAACAAACGGAGATACACGCTAACGTTAATCACAATCGAACTCACACTCACCCAATGGAGACAAAACACGGAAGTAAGCAAGGAGATAGATGGCAGGATATATCATGGATATATCAAGGATAGCGCTCGGTATGACGTGGGACGATCAATACCTCACACTCGAGCAGCGAAACAGGAAGCCTTAAATAGCATAGAAAGAACCCGGAAATAATGAACCTCACCTGGTACACGGAGAGAGCGCGCTGCCTAGAAGGCGGGGCTAGGGGAACGCGACGCTGTGCTCTGATCTCTGACATAGCCGCCCCCCCCCCCCGAAGAGGTCGTCATGGGGCACCAAGGGGGACCACAGCAGACGGCCTCGTGGAACTGGCTCGGGGAGGACAGGACCGGGAGCTACGGGAGACTCTACTGAAATGGGAGGTCTCGCTGGGAGGAGACTGGGGCGGGGGAGGAGGTACGTCAGGGGCCGGATGGGACGGTGAAAGAGGTACCTCTGGGGGGGGCTGGGAGCGGGGACGACCCCTAGGAACGGGACTGCCTTCCTGTCTGGGAAGAGGAACGGGGTGGCCTGTCTCGGGGTCGGGGAGCAGGGCATTGAGGGCTGTAACCCTCCCTTTCTACAAGATACTTGAGTCCAGAGTCAGTCCTGCGTGAAGCCAATATCTTGTCAATATATATTGATATATATTGGTGTATAGGGGACGGTCATGGGGAAGTTCTTGGGAAAGTTGCTGGTGGGGTTGGGAGTCAAGGGAGCCGGGGTGAAGGATTTGAGGAGAGAGACGTGGAATGAGGGGGGGATTCTGGGTCGGGGGATGTAGGGTAGGATAAAAGTCACGTCATTGACCTTCTTGATGATGAAGTAGGGACCAATGAACCTGGCGTTGAGTTTCTTGCTGCCCGGGATGCGAAGGTCTGCGAAGGTGGACAGCCATACTTCAACCCCAATCTGGTAGTTGGGACCCTCACTTCTTCAGCGGTCAGGGAATCGTTGCAGGAACCATTCATCTACCGCCGGGGCGTTGAAAGGAGTAGGATTCCCAGGGAGCAAAGGGAGGTTGGAAACCAAGGACGCATTGGAAGGGAGTGAAACCCGTGCTGGAACTTCTTAAAGAGTTCTGGGCGATTTCGGCCCATGGGAGGAACGTGGCCCAGTCGTGTTTGTTCCGCTGGCAGTATGCACAGAGGAATTTACCCAGTTCTTGATTTGCCCGCTCGCACTGCCCATTACTCTCCGGGTGGTACCCCGAAGTGGACCACAGCTTCTTCATAAAAGCCTTCTAGACGGCCGAGGTGAATTGGGGACCTCTGTCAGAAACGATGTCCTCCGGGAGACCAAAGTGACGAAAGACCCGAGCTGGTGTTGGTGTGGACCCAAGAGATGAGCTGCTGCCGGAACTGTTGGGGAACATAGGTCTTTTTGAGGGTGGGAATCTTAGACCTATTGGGTGGGGGTTCCCTCTGGTTCATCTCTTGGATCTCGCTGTCCAGCTCCCAGGAATTGGTTTGCGCGAATACACTGGGCGGCAGAATAGATTTGACCGGGGGTTCTGCCTTATCCTGGTCCTCGAACTTACAGGAGAGGATGTCCGCCTTAGCGTTCTCCTCGCCCGGCTGGTAAGTAACAGTGATGTTGAAACTATTGAAGAATAGGGACCACCGGGCTTGTTGAGACGACGCGCGGACTTCAGGAACTCCAGATTGCGGTGGTCCGTGATGACTTGTACGGGGAACTTCGCACCCATAAGCCAATGCCACCACTCCTCGAACGTGGGTTTTATGGCGAGGAGTTCCCAATCTCCCACTTGGTAATTCTGCTCGGTGGGACAGGATCCCACCGATGCCCAGAGAGGAAGCGTCGACCTCTACGACGAAAGGAGACTCTGAGTCTGGGTGGGCGAGCATCGGGGCCATGGTGAACGCCTTCTTTAGTCTCCTGAATGCTGCTTCGGCCTTCTCAGACCACGCCAGCTTCTTGGGTTTGCCCTTCAATAGGCTGGTGAGTGGAAGCACGGTCTGGCTGAAGGATCTTATGAATCTGCAAAAAAAGTTAGCAAATCCGAGGAAATTTTGCAGTTCTTTGACGGTGCTGGGCGTCTTCCACTCCAGTACCGCTTTGACCTTGCTGGGATCCATTTGGATACCAAGATCATTAATTATGTATCCCAAGAATGCGATTTCTTTCAGGTCAAACTCGCACTCCTCCGCCTTGACGTACAGACCGTGTTCTAGAAGCCGTTCTAGGACTCTTCTGGTGTTGACAACGTGAGAACGGGGATTGGGCGAGTAAATAAGGATGTTGTCCAGATAGACGACTGCACATCTTCCCAGGAACTCCCTTAAGACGTCATTAACCAGGCATTGGAATACAGACCGTTGGTCAGCCCGAAGGGCATGATGAGGTACTCATAGTGACTCGCAGTGGTACTGAAAGCAGTCTTCCACTCGTCCCCCTCCTTGATCCTCACCAGGTTGTAGGCGTTGCGGAGGTCAAGTTTAGTGAAAATCTTTGCACTCCGCAGCTGCTCCAGTGCTGATGGGACAAGTGGGAAGGGGTAGGTGTACCTCTTAGAGATCTTGTTAAGTTCCCGGTAATCGATGCAAGGGCGGAGTGTACGGTCCTTCTTGGGCACGAAGAAGAAGCTGGAGCTGACCGGGGACTTGGAAGGACGGCTAAATCCCTACGCAAGTGCCTCAGCGATGTACCCCTTCATTATGGCCGTTTCCTTGACGGAGAGCGGGTAAGGCATAGAGCGCGGGAACTTGGCGCCAGGCAGGAGCTCAATGGTGCAATCATACTCAAGGTGTGGGAGCAGTCGACACGTGTGACACTTGCTGAACACCGTGGCGAGGTCCTGATACTCAGGAGGGACGTTAGCCTGTAGACCCACAGCGATGGATTTGGTAGCTGCCACCAACTGTACCTTGGTGGGCGGTGTCAGACAGCGGGTGTGGCAGCGCGGTGACCAGGCCAGGATATCCAGGGGGTTCCAGGTCAGGGAAGGGTTGTGGTCTTGCAGCCACGGTTGCCCCAGGATGACGGAGGAGATGGTGGCGGTCATGACAAAACAGCTCCGCCTCTCCCTGTGGAGAATCTCTAGTCGTAGGGAGATGGGGACGGTGCGACGGGTGATGCTTCCCACGTTCTTACCGTTGACTCCTGATATATTGAGAGGAGTCTTGAGGGGAACCATGGGAACCCGGAGTTCTGTACCAGCTTTTCGTCAATGAAGTCCCCTTCCAAGCCCGAGTCGATCAGCGTCGCGTTTCGGCCAGTGATCGGCAGCAGGACCACTGTGGTACTCGGTGGATGTCACGAGCGTGGCTTGATGACCAGTACTGGATGCGAACCTGGTATCAAGCAGAGCAGAAAGACAAAAGAGAACACAAACCAACACCAACACAAAATATAACACAGAGGAGATAGAATAAACACAGAGAACGGAAAACAGCGGAAAAGGAGAAGCTAAATAGAAAAGGAGAAAGATAGAGGAGGTGAAGTGCTGGACGGGGCGGCAACCAGGAGGAACCTAGAGTGAACGGCGGGGGAAGAAACACACCGATGGGGAACGGGAACTGGGAGACAGAAGAGGGGTTAGTGCTTAGGTTGATTAAATGTGTTAAAGTCACCGACAGAGGGAGTGGTTAGAAAACAAAAGTGAGAATGTGTTAAGGGGACTATAAACAATGGAACGGACACGGACTTTACTCTCAAACAGAGGAAGGACAAGAGGTAGGTAGAAACCGGGAACAAACGGTGATACACGCTAATGCTAATCACAATCGAACTCACACTCACCCAACGGAGACAAAATACGGAAGTAAGCAAGGAGATAGATGGCAGGATATATCACAAGGATAGCATTCGGTCTGATGTAGGATGATCAATACTTCGCACTCGAGCAGCGAAAGAAGAAGCCTTAAATAACATAGAAAGAGCCCGGAAATAATGAACCTCACCTGTGCATGGAGAGCACGCACTGCCTAGAAGGCAGGGCTAGGGAAACGCGACGCTGCGCTCTGATCTCTGACATATATATATATATATATATATATATATATATATATATATATATATATATATATATATATATATATATATATATTTCTTTACTGTTTGTTTGAGTTGGTTTCTTTTCATTTACTTTTAAAACTTTTTTTTAAATTCTGTGAAAATTTAAGTCAAATTAATGCATAAATTTTAAAGTTTTTAAGCACCACTGTATATTAAAAAATAATTAGTATAAAACACTTAGAGATGTATTTAACTAAATATATTTTGGGTGACTATTTAACTAATATGTCTTTTTTTTGAGTAACTCAACATAAACCAAATAAAAATATTAATCTAATAAAATGCTTTTGTAAGAGAATATAAAAAGCAAATAAATGATGATCTAATTAATGACCAGTCAAATATATAAAGGTAGCAGAGTTTGTTTGTATAAAATGACATTTTGTGCACCACAACAAAATCACTTAATGGAAAGTTTTACATTCTCCATTCAGTTACACAAATATTTCAGTTCATATCAAGTGTTACTTGCTGACACTCACTAACTGTGAAAATGGCTTAATTATTTAGAGAACTAGACAGCAAGACACATATGTTACACTGAATACTCTCAGACATTTGCGGTCCCAACAGTGTGTACAAAAAAGCTGACACAGCTAAAAAATACAGTGCACTTTTATCCAGAAAAACAAGCTCAGGCAGAAATGCTAAAGTGATTATGCAGTATAACCCAGACTCACAGTCATTACAGCAAATCTGGCACATCAGCACTAATATTATGGGCAGAAAATGATGCACATTTTATAAAAAGCTCATTTAGGATTTGTATTTCTTCATTTATTATAAAATAAATAAAACATTGTATTTATTTAAAATCTGTCTAGTTAGGTTGATGTTGGTTGTAATTACATATTTCAACAATGTATTGTTTTATAGGTTGTAAAATATTTGTATGAACTTGTTGCTTCAGTCAGGATACGCTAAAAAAGGGTAACAAATATAAATTAACCACACATAGCCCTTTCCTTATCACTAGATGAGATATAATTAAAAGATGAAGATGATAACATGTATAACAAATAAAAAATGTCAATAGAATATAAGAACACAGGAAATTTAAACACATATTTTTGGGTGGCATAGTGGCATAGTGGTTAGCACATCCGCCTCTTAGTTCTGGGGTTTAGGTTTGAGCCGATCCTCATGGTGTTGCACAAATTCTCCCATGTCCGCATGGGTTTTCTCTAAGTTCTCTGGTTTCCTCCCATAGTGCAAAAATATGGATTCAAGATTGGCTGCTCTAAATTGTCCCTATATAGTATGTGTGTGTCTGAGTGAGTGTGTGTATCTGCAAAGATGTATCTGCCCAGTACCCGAAACATCATCCACTGAATGGCCATGGTGCTAGGCGACCCAAATATAAGATTGAGCAGATGATAATGAGAACTTTGTGTAAAATAAATTACACCCTATGAATTAATATCTTGAAAACTATTTTGAGTTTAAGATGAGCTTGAGTGCACTGGGACCGCTGGTGCCAGACTTGACATGACTAGACATGAAATTACATATTTTAGACATACATTCAATATTGACAGATTCAGACATGTCCTTGGCATTGACAGAGTTTATGATGCACCTGGTATTAACAGGTTCAGGCAATAGATGAATAACAATGAAATGTATATAAAAAGTCAGCCTCTGATAAAATGTACTATGTGGTCTTGTGCACAGATATGATACTATTACAACTTTAGTGTAGAAAGTACCTGTATAATTAAAAATGGGGTTTTGTACATTTATAATCTGTATAATTCTTTTTTTACCATCATATTTTGGACTTATGCTACTTTAATCAGTGGTGCTGGAGTTTCATGCTGCACTGTGGTAAATTGTCTTCTTCTTGATTACAATGTTAATGTATAAAACTACTGCTCTGTCTTTTTTGTGGGTACATCAGCTCCTCGTCCTCATTACTCTACAGTGATTACCCTAAAGTACTTTTATCTTTTAGAGGAATTTAATGATTAAACTATATTTAAATTGTATAATGTTGACTCGATGCACTTGGTTCTGATGGACAGGACCTTGATTGCTTTTGGACTAATGGGACTGCAGTACTCCCAGGATGTTAGCTTACTTATTTTAAGGTAACCCCTGTGTTTGTCAGTTTGAACTGTCATTTAGTCTTCAGGCTGTCACTTTCCTTCACTCATCACCCTCATATACTTGATCTAAAGTTATTCCTGAAAATTTGTAGCTTTTATAGCTAGAATACTTTCAGATTTCTCAGTTAGATAAAACTGACGTTAAGGAGGCTGTATTACAAATATCCATTTATATAATATAGAATATGTGTAAGTGCATACATGTAATAATATAAAACATTTCCTAATTGTTGAGGAAAGAACATGTCTAAATTCTTATGTGTATGAGATGTTTGTTACAAACTTTTGGAAGCAATAGAAATATCTATTCACAGTGAATAACTGTGTGAATAAAATGTACACTTTAATTGAGGATCAAAGTGTAAAATGTACACTTTAATTGAGGATTTTTCACAAAAACAACCTCTTGATAGGGTTAATTGCCTGGAAGAATTGATGGCTTATTGAATGAAGAACTTCCTTTCTTAAACACCTCGCAAAGGACCAGTACTTATGTTGAACATCTGTTAATACCACAGGGATTAATCTTTGGGAAGTGAAAACAGAAGTGAGTGAGGTAAATCACATACCCTTTCAAAACGGTCCTGAGGCCGAGATGGTCTTGTCCAGCTAATCAAATTGGGGTTTTGTTGTAGTTAAAACCAAGAATACCTTAAAATAACAGAGAAAACGGTCATAAAACAAGACCCAATAGAAACTACATGACAAAGAACCCGCTCAAGCTAACTTATATTGAACACAAGTAGTAGGAATATGTTGTTGGGGTTTGTGAAACTATCCAAGCTGTAGAAGCAATCCAACCACCTGGATGAACCCTGGAGAGAAAGAAACTGAATTTGACCACCAGTTATAGAACTGTCTCCATGTACAGTAAGTGCAGCGTAGATAGATAAACAACTGGATAGATACCGGAAGTAATCTGTGCACTAAAAATGTGCACTATTTAATAAAAAAAAGAAAAGTTTAAAAGATTACCAGTACAGGAAAAACACATTGTGTGTTTAATCATCCCAAGCAATGAGTTTTGAGATTTAGCACTTAAACTTGAAAGCAGGTAATAGCAATGACAGCAGATACTGTTTGTTTACTAGCTGGGTTTTGACTGGACTAAAATTAATTTATTTGTGAGTATTCAAATTTTCTTTCATGAAAAATGCATTTTTGCCTTCAATTTATTTAGTTTTGGTGTACTGGCAGTCTATTTGCACAGCCACAAAGTCTGACTGAACCAGCAGAAAGACTCAGGCTCAGGAAGCTTCTCTGCTCAGCAATAAGCCAGTTTCCCACTGCAGTTTGCACCATAGCAAAGCATGTTATTTTTTATCCTCCCGCCAACACTTCAGACAGTTCTACTTCCTTGCGTTCTCCCTGTTAGAGATTTATACATTTTTCCCTCTCACTGTAAATACTGCTCTACTAATGACATCTTTTTTTCATACTGCATTGGGTGTGTACAAAATGATAACCTGTTATACCTTTTGTACTTTTTTGCTGATTTTCCAGACTACTTGTGGTACCAATTTCTATACTTGTCCTAACTTGTTGTTAATAACAACAGTTATATAACAGGTGGTCAAATGCAGTGTTCTCCAGGGTTCATCCAGGCTGTTGGATTGCTTCTACAGTATGGGCAGTTTTATAGCCCCAACAATATGTTCATACTTGTTGTTTTCTATGTATATAGGTTAGCCTTAGCAGTTTCTTTGTCATGTAGTTTCTATTGGGTCTTGTTTTATGTTCAGCCTTACCAGGACTGATTCGTACAGTAATACTGACCCATAAAATGAACCTGGCTGACAATGGTGAACTGAATTGATTTAAGCAAGCCATCTCCAATCTAGGCATGTTGGTAGTGCAGTATAATCAAATCCCTTCAACAAGTCCTGGCTCAGTTTCAGCCTATTACTGTGCTACCTGTCCTTTGTTCACTCCTCCAGCTAAAGATTCATCTCAATCTGTGGGGGTTTTCAAACACCAGCTAGACAAATTATTTCAGTGATTTACACAGGTGTTGGGTCTCTTTTAGGCCTCCCCAATTGGGAGGGGCAAGTTTAAATTTGTATATGTTTTTCTATTTAATGGAAACAAATAGTAGGAAGGGCAGCACAGTGGCTTAGTGGTTAGCACGTTCGCACTCTCAGCACTAGGGATTCCTGGTTCGAATCCCCATCTGGGTGGAGTTTCCATGTTCTCCCCATGTCTGCATGGGTTTCCTCCGGGTTCTCCGGTTTCCTCCCACAGTCCAAAAACATGGATAAAGTCAATTGAGTTCTCCAAATTGCCCCCTATAGAGTGTGTTTGTGTGAGTGAGTGTGTGCCCAGCGATAGATTGGCGCACTGTCCTGGGTCTATCTGCCCAGCGCCCGAGACGTTCTCCCCTGGATGGGCATGGGGAACCCCACTGCGACCCTAATAGAGGATAAAGCGGGAGATAATGAATGAATGAATGAAATAGTAAGAAGGTATCAATTGAACTATATAAAATATTAACGCCAATAGGAGGGGCCAGCACTTCGATATTTATAGAGTCCTTGGATAAGTAGCTTAAGAACAAACTCACCCTACTCCCTAAGCTCATTGCCTCCAGCATGTCTTGCAAACTAGGTGACATATTTTTGCAAAGCACACATTTTCCTTCTGGGGATCAAGTACTGTCTTGAAAAGTCCGCTATGTAAATAGTAGGTAGCAGACTCTCAAAAGAGGACAGTTAAGCAAGAATAGGGAAGGCTGTTGTGGTCAGCCCAGTCACACTTTACCTCCTGTGAGGAGTCGTGAATGGACGATTGCCTTGTTATGTTGTTGTTGTTGTTTTTTTCAGGAAGAAACCTTGGGAGGATCAAGGCTCATTTTTGGACTCATGTTCTTGTTTGTTTTTTTTTTAGGAAAAAACATTGAGAGGATCAAGGCTCAGTGGTGGACTCATTTTCCTTAAGCAGCCGGGCAGCATCAACAGTGTAGGACAGCCATGTACAGACTGTGTAGTAATAAGGTGTCTATTGTCACTATTCTCACCTATGCCACATAATGGTGCCCCATACAAAACACAGTTTACAGTTAAAATGACCAATTTGCTCATTCATGAACACTCATCATGTTGTCTTGCTAGCTTTCCAGAAGTCACTCAGTAAATCAAGTGTGGAAACTATTCTGACATTGTTTTGTTATTATTTTTGTGTCATGTTCATTGAAATTAAATGAAACTAAACATTAATGCATAACGGCTTTAGCAAAACAGGAATAGCATTGTCATTTTTACAATTAACTTTTGATAATTAAACATCAAAATTGTAAGCCATCAGATGACCAAACAAACAATTATTTAAAAAAAAAAAATTGTATCTTACAAACCAATTGTCAGGGTAAAACTTTACAAATATACAAAGGTTGTTTTCGCATGAACACAGCACAAATAGAGCAATGATGGGATCTTTTTTGCTCTGCAGGCTGCAATCTATAGTTGACTCTCAGTGGACCTTTGGCTGTACTATTGATTTTCTGATTAATGGAGACTTCTGTCACCGTTTTTAATTTTCGGGGCTGCAAACAACATTTTAAAATGTATATGATCAATAACTCCTGCTGAAACTATCCACTGGTCAAACATCAGTAAATGCTAACATGCAAATCAAAACGATGATATAGTACTACAGACAACATGTTAATAACATAATATTCTCATTAATTTATTCATGCATTCATTATGTTCCTCATAATCCTCTAATAGGGGCACGGGGGAGGGGGGGGGTGCAGGACAGGGTGTCAATTTATTGCTGGGCACACACACACACAAACACGCACTATAGGGGACAATGCAGAGCATTCAATTTAAGAATTAAAATGTTTTAAAATAAAAATTTATTTTTAATATAACAACAGAATGCAATCTTGTGCACAATCATAGATAACATATCAAATAATTAAACTGGATATGTTCTCTGGAAAATATGTTTTAAGTGAAAATTTTATGAATTACATTGTAGCAACAATGCAAATATGAGAACACAGTAGACAAAATAACACAAATAAACACAAATAAAATGACCTTTCAGTGGTACGTGACCCTGAACTTTACATCAGATACAGCGTCACTACCAACACAACCACACACACAATCGGTGTTGTGTCTCTTATAAGCTTGCTCCTTTCGAATGCTTCTTTACCTCTGCCTTTATTCTTCTATTCAGACACACAGACAATTAACATAACAGGTGGCAGGTGTGTCAATTATCTTGTTTTTTCTATGTTCTGTCTCACAAACCGGTGTCTGATCAGCACTGCTGCTGCCTGGATCTCACTAGTTTTCATTATATTGTGACATGAGCATACTATTCTGTATTTTTTTAATCCTGTATCAATACTACTTGTTTGAGAATGGACAAAAAATATGGTTGTATATTACAGCGTGTAAAGTTGTACATTCCTGTTTGATACTACGGGTGTACAGAACACAATATTCTTGGTTGAGTTCGTAAATTTAATTCTTGAGCACTTTTATTAAATGCTTGAAACCAGGGTCCACCACTGCTACATATGAATCAGAATCCGAATACTTTATTAATCCCCGCGGGGAAATTCCAGATTTTGTATGGAAAATTGCATGGGAGCATTGACGATGAAATGTACAGACATCCCTCACTATATTCCAGATCACTTTTTGCGGGTTGTTTTTTTAAATATATCTAATACAGTATCAGATTTTGCTGTAACGTGAGAATTTTCACAATACATGTTGCCAAATTTATGTAGGTTTAAGAGTTTAGAAACAGTGTAATAGCATACAGTATGTGTTTAAATGAGTGTGGGAACATTTTATTAAGCCTTTATTCATATATAAATGTAACCCCCCTTTTTTTTTACCAGGTATGCATCACCCGGAACCAACCTTCTAACATTAGAGGTACACTACATTCACAATACTTAATGGCTCAACAGGATCCTGAGTTCTTAGCAGTGAGATTACCAATAAACAATGTTCCAAGTGTTAAGTTGCCAGAATAGGGTGACCCTCTGGAATATGGCGTATCCTAACGTTATCTGACCTCTTATGCAAAACCACAGTGGGTGAAGCATAAGGACTCTAAGATTCTGGGATGATGCCATGGTTCTGGAGCTCCAGCAAATGCTGACAAGCATCCTCCAGATCTGCAGAAGGTAAGCACCGGTATTGCTCTTGAAAAGGGCATGAGTTATTTAACCTAATCTCACGCTAGTACTTACGAGTACCTTTCAAGCAGCCTATGTGCCATTTAATGCAGAACACTTCTTTTTGTTGCATCATTTTCTCATTTTTCTAGCCTCCATAATGGCACCAGCATCCATGACACAGCCAGAGGATGGAACTGTGGTAATATATTTACAGGAAATATGTGAGCAAGTGGGCTATCCTGCTTCACAAAAACATCCCTAGAAGACAAAGTCCTCACATTTACTGTGATACAATGACAGAACACTGCAGCGACAGGATGAATCTCAGGCCTAACCTCAAGCCCAGGCACTACCACACTATCATCATTACACAGTTGGTCTACAAGCACCAAAGCAGACTATCAAGCAAATCTTTCTGGACCAACACTCTCTATCAAGATGGGCACATCAACTGGGTGCCCCACTAACCCAGGTGGCAGGTTTGACTGACCAAACACGATTTGAGGTGAACAATGAGCAGAACACATTTTATGTGCCGGAGCTCCGTGCCATCTGTCACTGAGCTCCAGAGAAGTTTTCCGGCTGCCTTATCCTCTTAAGAAGCTTCTTATATACCACTCTCTGATTCTCTGGCTGAGTGCACTCTCGCCTGGTGTGGCTGTCCTCTCCGCAGTGGTAGCAGAAAATGGAAGGGACAGGAGAGGATCCAGACTTCATCAAGCTTAAATCAGCACTTGAGAGAACAGGGGGACTGGTGATCTTGGTACATTGTCCAGAACCACAGTGAGAATTAGAAGGAGTCACAGCAGTAGCATTCAAAAATTTTGTTACCACAATGGTCAGGTCCCAAACTTCTTTCTTCAGACTGTCCACTTCAGATGCCACTCGACTCACAGGCCCATGGGAAGGGGCAGGGGTAACAGACACAGAAGGAATAGCAGCAGAGTGGGAATGTGAGAGCATATGGAGAAAAGTTCACACTACTCACAAACCTCCGACCTAAATAGATGACCCATGTCTAGCTGAGGCGCTGCTCCAGCATCCATCTTTATTTTTGAAACAAAAAATGCATGTAGCGAACAACAAAGGAGAAGAAAAAACATCCATTGTCATCAAAACTGTGATGAGGTTTGCAGTGCATGGAGGTAGGTGCATGCAGTTGCTGGTTCGGGCTACTTTAGCATGTCTAAGATGCTGTGATGCCTGCGGCAGTGTTTCTACTGACCAAGTTGCCAATGGAGAAAGTGTCGATAGACATGTTGGGTCCTTTACCAATGACTGATTATGGTACTGCTATGTTCTTGTGGCAATGGATTACTTCACCAAGTTGCCAGAGGTGTTTGCTGTACCTGACCAGAGTGCAACAAAGACAGCGGAGAAGCTGGTGGAGGAGTTTTTCTGTCAGTTTGGGGTCCTGGAGATGCTGCACAGCAACCAGGATGGGAACTTTAATTTTGAGGTAATGAGCGAGGTTTGCCACTGTCTTGGGGCCAAGAAGACGCGCAATACACCTCTGCACCCCAGGGAGATGGTTTGATGAAAAGATTTAACAAGATTTTGGTCACTGAGCTTGCCATTGTCAGGGTGCAAAGGCAGAAAGACTGGGACAAGCATCTGCTGATCATTCTGCTCACATGTTGTTCCACAGGTTTAGCGAGTTTACCCATCCATGGTGATGTTGGGCAAGAGCTGCGGACACCTGTGGATCTGGTGTTTGGGGTGGCGCCAAACGAGGGCACTGTAGACCCACCAGGACTGGCATAAGTGGCGAAACTAATTAAGGGTATGTACAATGTCCACAAGTCATTGCTTTGGGGGTGGGGCAATTGGAACTTGAGTTGAAGGTCTAACTTTTCAATCCCTGGCACAAGAAGGTATTGTGCGCAATTTTATTTATCTGAAAGAGCATTTGTGAGAATAGTCCATGGTCTATGTCCAGTGAAAGTCCATTACAAACTTGTATGGTGGTAGGTGTGGGTATTACTGAACTTAATTGCATGAGATAAAGTATCATTTGAGACAAATAATATTACAATAAATGTAATAAAAACCCTCAAACCACACTTTGGATGGCACATGACCACTACAGCCCATACCATACCTCAGGTGGCATATCTCTCTCACTACTCAGCAGATGTTTACCACTAAAAGTGTGTGCACCCACAGAAAAACCAAGAACAAAAGAGTAGGTAAGATTCCAACCCATTTATCGAGCAGCTGCTTCGACAATGCTGAGACTAGGGGGAGCCCCTATCCACCCTAGTTACTGCCTGTGAGAGCTGTTACTCAACTGCTAAAGCAGCATGGAGCAATAATGGCTATGGACCTCTGGGTTCAACAGAAGTGCAAAAACATTGCAGAAAGCACCTGCAACTTAAGACTGTTAGTCAGAAAGATCAAGTGAAAAATGCAGTGTGTTTTCTTTACAAAGAAACAAAAATGAATACTTTGAATTTTAGCAACAAAGGATAATATGGAGTGAATCGTGTTCTGTAACTTGTATGGCATAATGAAGGATGCATGTAATACCAGCCCTAACCGCATAACACAAAAAAAATCATAGGTAACCAAATGGTACTTTCACAATTTAGTAAACCAATCATAGTTAAAAGCAAGATAAAAATATGTAATATGTCTAAATTATAAAGTTGGCATTTATCAGTCTGGTTCTTCAGTGGCTGCTCTTGTCCTTCCTAGCTGCTTCTAAAATGTACATTTCTAATGAAACAAAAGCAGTGCTATGCTTCTGTATTTACAACAGTAGAGTGTATGCATGCTATCCACTTTCAGCTACAATAGCCTATATATATATATATAAATATAATTTGTTTTTGTTTTTTTTAAGTAACTGCAGGGTTTGCGTCAATTCTTGAATTGCAGAATTGCAGGGTTTGCGTCAATTCTTGAGAACATTGCCAAATGATAGAGTATACCTTATTTCAGTTAGATCATGCCTGAAATTTCAGTTTTATTCGATTTTAATTATTTAATAACTTCAATTTATACTATAATAATTTTAATGATTTGTACATGTGTATTTTTGTAAGTAACTAATAGAATTATGTAATTACAAACAAGAGGTTTTGATGTTCACTTAACTTAACTTACCAAATGTTGGTTTACTGATGGAGGTTGACCTTGGTAATTATCGACAAATTTGCATTTTGATTTAGCTAATATCTTCCATCAGACATACAACCCTTCCCTTTTTTACATGACTGCACACACACATACACAAACACACACATCATATACACATCGCAGTGAGAAAAGCCAAGTCATCTGATTAATAATATCGGCCCTGGTGGTCACTTTAACAATTCTCAGATCCACCCTGAAACTTCCACTTTTAGACTACCAGCAGCTCTATATCAGTTGGTTTAGAGATCAATGTGCCATTTTTTGGCACATTGGCACTTTTTTGCCATTTTCTTTTCTCTGACTAAAGCATACACTCAGCTGCTCACAATCCATATCACTCCTCCCATATTTACAGTAATGAAACATTTACACGCTGTGTGACAGCCATTGATTTTGTTAAGGGAGAGCACTTATTTGGGTACTGACATTTCAGCAAATGCCAGCCATGTGAAATCATAACAAGGCCATGCTGATTAACACATTGACTTTATTAATAGAAATCGATTTAATAATAAGATTTTAAACAAGTACCTAAAATGCCCTTCTTGTTATGTCTAAAGACTGGATTTAGATTTATTGATCAAAACTGTCTTATATGACAAAGGACTAGAGCGGTAATACCTTCTGTCAGTAACTGCTTAAAAGATTTAAAATTAATCAAGTTGATGAATTAACAATGCAGGTTTTTTTGTTAAAGAATATCCTCATAATGCTTGTTTGGAATGCTTACTTGCAGCAAATAACATTCTGGCTGTTAATGAGCATATTGTCAAAATATTCCTAGGTCCAGGTAAGTGTAGCAAACCACACAGAAACAGGCAGCAGGTTCCAGAACAATGAGATTTGTTCTATATAATCATAAACTAAACAAAGCTTAAAAAAACAAAAGGACCTGAATTGCATACAAAGCTCTCTCAAGGATGAGAGACATGGAAAACGGAACTAAAGTGAAACACAAAATAAAACACAGTTCTGACTGGAGGGTAATGAGAATCCTGACAGTACCCCCCTCCAAGGGGTACATAAACAAAAAGGAGTGTTCCAAAAAAATAAGGTGGTCCAGGGCCTTTTGGGGTAAAGGTCCATTGCAGGGGTAACACAGGCAGGCTGAAGAATATAAACTGGTATACAAGACCAGAATGAGCGCTAGAGTTCATAAATAGTTTCAAACGAATGCTAGATGGCGATGTCGAGGCCGAACGAAAACTAGAGTGCGCTGTTGAGGCGGAGTGGGCGCTAGAGGGCTAGAGAGCGGGCACTAGAGAGCGAAACCGAACAAGCACGAGAGAGCGAAACCGAACAAGCACGAGAGAGCAAAACTGAACAAGCACGAGAGAGCAGAACAGGCAAGAGAAAAGAACAAAACGAGCACAAGAGCGGAACTGAACAAGCACAAGAGAGCAGAACCGAACAAGCACGAGAGAGCAGAACAGAGCGAAAGTCTAAGGGTGAAGATTGTGGAGGTCTGGAGTCGAGAGCAGGAGGAGACTGACAATCGCGATGAGCTGGTGGCGGTGTGTTCGAGGGAAGATTACTGGACACCTCTTTTAGATAGCTAGAGACCCCGCATTTCAGCAAGTCTGTGTGGTTGCATTCCCTTATGTCCCTCACAACTCTTACTGCAATGCTACCAAAGGAGTCGTGGTATCACTGAGGTCTGGCTCGTTGCACTCCTTCACAGCACTCTGTACACAGGGTAAAGATATGGTAAAAGAATACCAAAATACCAAAGCTCTAATAATGAGATCCAAGCCCGGATTGGAAGATTGAAGGTCGCTAGGGGCACGCTGATAACCGGTAGAGAAATAGTGTGCACTGACCGGATCGCAGGTGGAACTGTGTGTGCTGACCGAATCGTAGGCGGCACTGGGTGCGCAAACCAGATCGCGGGCAGCACTGGGTGCGCAGACCGACTCACAGGGCCGCTCTGGGCACAGACTGGCTCACAGGGGTGCTCTGAGCGCAGACAGACTCTACAGAGCAAGGGCGGTAACCACAAAAACATGGAGGATGCGCAGGTCAGAAAAAGTAGATTCCATAGACTTAGTGGCCATACTAAGTGCTTAGTAAGAGATACACCCACAATAGCATTCTTTACATGCACAGCCCTAGCATCAGATGAGACCTTACCCCTGCACCAAGATGCGCTGGGAGGCTAAATGAAGGAACTATGAGATACATGACTGGGACAGGAAAAAGGAGGAAAACCACAAAACCAAGGAAGACTTACAGAACCCAAAGCAAACTGAACACCACAGCAAGAACTAACCTCGGACACGGGGCGCGGAATACGTGGTACGGAATGTCTGTCTGTCTGCCTCAGAACAGTTCATAATTTAATTTCTGTATATTTAATACATTTCATACAACAATATAGGTCTGTAAATGATCACACTCATTTTATTTCCATTTTTTTAAATACAGAACTTTAAAGGAACATTTTCTTATATACATTTTTATATCAATGAGTGACAAAAAGGCTAATTAGATCAACGTCTGTAAGATCCTGGGTTATCTGTAACACAGCTATTCCTGCAAGACAGAATTAGTCACCATGGTGAAGACTGATTACTAACTGTGACAATGCAGACACATGGAAATGACTTTTCTAATGCATGCCATCAAAGAGGAGGATTATTAATTTTGCCTTACTGAGGCCAGATTGAAAAGCACTACTACACAACACATTCATAATGAGCATTTAATTTGGCCGAAGGACATAAACTTTAGCAGCAGAATAGAAAACACCACATCTTCCTTTGTTACCCTCCCCCAACTCAGCCTTTGGCGACTGTGAAATTCCTATTCCTCATTAGCCTGAGGGTTTAAAATTCATGGTGGAAGACGTGAGGTAGATCATATACTGGTTTTAACAGCTTAAAAGGCTTAATAGTGAAATAATAACCTTAGCTTAGTAGGTTAAAGTAGTCTTTGTTAATGATTCTTAAGAGTCATAATGTCAGTGCTACACTCCCTCACCACAAACACACACAAACCCTTACTGATACCCTTTTCTTGCCCTCTCGTACTGCCTCTGTCAGTTTATGAGGTCTAATACTCAGATGATTGTTAAACCATTTGGTCTCTACATTCCACGCGACCACAAGTGGAAATGCCATATGGGGTGGGGGGATTTAAGTGGGGACTCTAGGGTTAGTTGCACTTAGAGTGTTGAAAGTAATGGGTTTCAAATGTTTGTATTCACAATAAAATCTGATAATTATGGAAATAAACTCTGGATGTCAACTCTATTCTTCACCATCACCACACTATATTGTTCTTTGTTACTTCTAGGCACACCATTCTTTCCACTGGTTTCATGATGGTGACTATTTAATATTAACATTGTTAGTTGCTTTAAGGTTACTTTGGATTTCTTTGTGACTTTGGAGGCTAAAACATTCTCATAAATTTTGTTGGCCAAGGACTCAGGTGAAGGGAAGACTTTTTCTTTTAAGTGTTCAAGTGCTTCCGCAAGAGCAGTGGTTTGAGTTGTTTTTTGAAAATGCTGAATGTATTAACATAACAGACAGAGTTGAGAAGATAATACAACCATTTAGCAGTGGTGAACAATATGTAATGAGAATTAGCACCATGGTAAGGTTGGATCACCATGCGACATTCGTTACTAGAGCAAAGTGAATGAGACGTCTGTATCTTAAATGAAAGAACATTCAGCTGAGTACGAGGGAGCGATTTCAGAGATTGTCCTGTAGGCCAGAATCAGTGTCTTGTATTGACTTCGCACAGCTACAGGATGTCAATGGAGAGAGATAAGTAGTGGAGTGATGTGAGTGCATGGGTTGGTTGATAATTTTTTTTTTTATTAAAACTATAAATAAATTATAGTCAACATTTTTGAAATATCATTTAGCTCAAGTAATATGTTGCACACACCTTCCTATGCTTACTGCCAAAAATATCTGCTGCAATAGTACTATTTGTGTGTGTGTGTGGATTTCTGGGATGCTCATGTCCTAGTTATGGGATTTATAATATCTCATTCCATTCAAAATCATGTCATTAAATAGTTATAAAGCAGGCATAATCACCTCAGTGGGAGTGATCTCAATCCGAGAGGGCATTTTCCTCAAAACTTTATGACATTTCTCCATCTCTAACCCAAGCATGATCCTGGGAGGCTCAGAGAGGTTATTCAGTGAGAAATCGACTCACCTGAAGTTTCAAGGTGATACCGTTGTCAAGGCATCAGGTCTCTTATTACTTTTAGAGCTGGACCCCCTATTATGCATTCTGAAGAGGACTTGCTTCTCCAGGAATTTTAATTAGTGTGACTTCAACAAAAGACAGAGGATTCTGCCATCTGCCTTCCATAACAATGATCCTGCAGTAATTAAAACACCTAGCCTGTCTATTAGAATATAATACCTACTTAGGTGGCTTTTGTTAGGGATTTTACAACAGGGAAAAGGTAATTTATATACATGATATTACAAGGTGGAGCTTTCTACATGCAGTTATTATTAATGATTGCCCATGCTAATCTTTTGGCAAACTCTCACCTTAATTTCATCAAATCAGTTTTAGAGCTTTACCTAAATGAACAATATTTCTTGCAAATGCAATCTGAAACTAAAATAGATCAAAAGCATGCAATTAAATTCTTGTGTTTTGTGGGTGCTCTTTTAGTACACTGGTATATATTTGATCCCAACATGCAGTATTACACGTTTCACATTTTCCCATTTCAAGTTTTTTCAGATAAATATATCAATATTTATAATAAAAATAATAATTGCAATAATAAGCAAGTAAATCAATACAAACACAAATAATCACACACATACAAATTGAAGTAAGTTAATTGAGGGGTGGGTCTAAGGAATCTTCACTCTTGTTTAAGGACTTTAAATATGGTGAAGGCTTAAACAGAGAAATGAGAGTGCCTGGGACGCACAGCTAGAGTGGCAAAAAAAATGTGTTTTTGCTGTCTGCTGTTTTAACCGCCAGTCAACATGTTGAACATTATAATAAATAAAATTATGTTTTGGGTCTATCAAATGATGGTGCTGGCACCACCATTCTTGACAGTAGGGATGGTATTCTTGTGGTCATGTGCAGTGTCATCCTTTCGCCAAATGTCCCGGGTGTGGGTGTGGTCTCAGACTAGAGATCCTTAAACCAGTCTGCCTCAAGAGTCCTTCAAGTGATCATGAGCAAACTGTAGAAGACCCTTGACATGACACTTTGAAAGTAAAGGTACCTTACGGGCTCATCTGGAACAGAGATAATGGCCATGGAGTACATACTGTAACTTATGGTATTGATTGAAACCAATTTCCTCACAGACATGAGATCTTCCCGGAGCTCCTTCCTTGTTGTCCTTCGGTCAGCTTGGACCGTTCGGACAAGCCTGGCCTCAGCATGGGAAGAAACTTTAAAAGGCTGTCCTGGCCATGAAAGTTTAACTGTAGTTCCATAAGCCTTCCACTTCAGGATGATGCTCCCAACAATGGAGACTGGTAGGCCCAACTCCTTGGAATGGATCTTGTACCCCTTGTCAGCCTTGTGACCTTTCATGATTTGGTCTCTGATGGCCTTGGAATGCTCCTTAATCTTTCCCATGTTGACGATGTATGAATGCTGTTCACAAGTTTAGCGAGAGGCTTTTATAGTCCAAAAAGGTGGGAAAAAACAGATAATAAATCCAAATCTGGACAGAAATGATGGTACCCTTGCACTAATATTCAATTTTATTGCACAACCTTTTGAAGCAAACACTGCAATCAAACAATTCCTGAAACTGCCAATGAGACTTCTGCAACTCTCAGCATGTATTTTGGCCCACTCCTCATGAGCAAAAATTTATCTCAGGTTTGAAGTGCGCCTTTTCCAGACAGCATGTTTCAGCTCCTTCCAAAGATGCTCAATAGGATTTATCTCAGGCTAATACAATGCCACATCAGAATAGTCTAATGTTTTCCTATTAGCCATTCTTGGGTGTATTTATCTCTGAGTTTTTGGTCATTATCCTGTTGCAAGACCAATCACCTCTGACTTAGACCAAGCTTTCTGACATGGGGTAGCACATTTCTCTCTAGTAAACCTTGATAGTCTTGCGATTCCAATTAATTTGAAAACACCCTGTGCCAGATGCAGCAAAGCAGTCCCAGAACATAACAGTAGTGACTGTTATTTCTTAATATGCTTCATTTTTCCACCTGTAAACATAGAGCTGATGTGCCTTGGCAAAAAGTTCTATTTTTGTCTGTCCATAGGACATTCCCATGAGCTTTGGGGGCTTTTCAGCAAGTAGTTTGGCAAATTCCAGTCTGTTTTTTTATGATTTGTTTTCAACAGCGATGTCCTCCTTGGTCGTCTCCTATGAAGTCCACTTTGGCTCAAACAATGATTGACACTGATGTTCATTGAGCTTGAAGTTCACCTTTAATCTCTTTAGAAGTGTTTCTGGGCTCTTTTGTTTCATTTGATATGGTCCTATGGTCCTATGGTCAATGTTGAGTGTGGTAGACATCACCAAAATCAATCAACAATCTTGATTGATTACAAGATTGTAGACACCTGTGATGCAAATTATTGGACACACCTTGATTTAACATGCACATTTGGTCACATTATTTTTAGGGTTAGGATCGTTTTTGCCCAGGTCTGTTTAATGAGTTTAATGTTGAGGCATGGTTCAATAGCAATGCCAGATTTTCATTTGTTAATTTTCATAGAATTTGTATTTATGATTACTTTTATCTGATTCAAGTTATTTCTGTGATCGTTATTTCTGTGTGTTGGGGTACCAACAATTTTGTCTGCGTTTGTATATATATATATATATATATATATATATATATATATTTTGTCACGGTAGTCTACCTGGGGATAAAGCGGCTGCGCATAGGAAGCGCAGAGCTGCCGCGCTTTAACGCGCTGAAGGGAGCCAGGCACGCAGGTAGCAGAAGAACGAGTTTATTAAAGGTGTAGTGACACCACAAAACATGAGTTACAAACCGACTAGTGACATTAAACAAACGACCAGCCCCGAGGACGAGAAACAACAGAAATAAATACAAAAAGACACCCGACCACGTGCACAAGACAAACCAATGACAATAAGGAGTTAATTAACTAAACTAATGACAAATGAACGTTAATTAACTCAACCGAACAGAACGAAACACAGAACAGGTGCCCTAGGCACCTGTTACATATATATATATATATATATATATATATATATATATATATATATATATATATATGTGTGTGTGCACTGCAGTTAAGCCATAATTCTGCCTCTTCAGACTTACTGATGTCTAGCTGAGTCATTGTGAATTAATGAATATATATATTCATGTGTGAGAGACATGTTTCTTCATAATGATATTCTGTTTCCAGGGTGATATCTTTATTGTGTCTGAACCTTACACTGTACTGATGAAAGATAGACCTACTAGCTGCCTGCTATGTGACCATTTTGTTAAATAACTACAAGAAACGGCATTAAGACAATAACTCAGGATGTAAATGATGAAAGGTGTTATAACTCTTCTGATATAACATTCCCCCCTCCTTGTTTTTGTTTAGGTTTTACAGGTTCTTTGTAGGCATGAAAAATACACCATTTATCACCAAAGGATTGCTGCATGGATGCCCCGGTTTATGTAACAACCACATTAGTCAACTTTAAAGAGATGTGAATAACTAACCTTAACATTAAACTTGGTTATATGGAATAAACCATGTTTTATTTTGGGACTGCACAAATAAAATAATAATGAACACATAAAGATGTTTGTCTTAACACCCCATGGTAAATTATAACTATCTTTACCTCGTAACCGACTAACTTATTAAATAAATAAAAAAACGTGTGCTAGCTCAGGTGTTGGACAATCAATTTTAAGGTTGTGGGTTCAAATCCTGAGTCCACTGAGGTAAATATTGTGGGCCCTTGAGCAAGGCCCTTAACTCACAATGCTCCAGGAGGTGGTTTTATCTCTGACCTCTTTCATCAAGATAAAATGCATGTAAGTCACTTTGCATCAGCATCCAACATCAGCAAATATTACAAAATGTTAAAAAAAGAAAAAAGAGAGCGAGAAAGGGAAATAAGATATGTTTACCACAGTGTTACATCATTGTTTATTTTCATTTTAATTACACTTTAAACTTTATAAATATTTTTTTAACAGAGAATACCATTTTAATTTGATTTTGGACTTTCTAGTTCAACTGTTTGAAGTATTTATTCACGATTGTCTAAATTTCCATTTCATGATGAGCCATATATTTTATTTGGATTAATTTAGACTGCAACCAGCATACTCTCAAAAACATTTACTTTGTCTCTTTAAAGCCAACCTGTTAAAATATATATGCAGAATATAAGATCTTAAATGGTCCTTTAGAAATTCTCAAGATCTTCCAAGTAAAATGCATCGCTTTAAAAGCAGCATGTATTAACGGCCCTTCCTCATATAAGCAAAATACTGATGGCTTGGGAAAAAATGCTGGTCAGATCAACTTTCACTGATTATAGTTTGGACAATCCCTTTTTAATTCCAACATAGAACATTTTTCAAGTTGAAATACGAACTCACTCCATACTCCTCTACTCCACACTTTATGATCTGTAATTAAAAAAAAAAAAGTACTTCTATAACTTACCGGGCAATGCGAATAGGTTACATTTCCAATCAAATCTTGGCATTCTAGAAAATTCTACTAGCTGCTGTTGATTAACTGTAGTCTTGATAAAATGCTTTATGTATCACAATTCGAATAATTGTTAACATCAGCCCTTTTCTACAATGAGCAGTTAATCATGTAAAAATGTTAAGTGAAAAATCTGTGGTGAATACCAGAAATGAAAGATGTCAGTAAAACAGGATATTTTAATGTCCTCTTTGTGACTGTCATGAATAGTGTCTCAAAGTAGTTACCTCATGGATAGTGGAAGTCCTTCACAGTTTTTTGCCCATCAAGGACAAACAAAAAACATGACAAGGGAGTAAAAAAAAAGAGAAGACACATCTGCTGTTGGCACACTTAAGCACTCAGAAGGAAGCCAAGGCACTGATGGCGCGCACGCGCACGCACGCACGCACGCACACACACACACACACACACACACACGCACCTCTGAGGCCCAAGCCTCTGATATACCTGACAAACTCGCTCTGCTTTCATTATTTTATGGATGGAATACAAGCTGTTGGCAAATAGAATACTAACACAATTATCTATGTATAAAAGTTGCTTGTACATGCTTACACTGTGTTGTGCATTTATCTTTAAGACAAATAATTTCATAATTGCTTAGCATTTATCAATCCTGCTGCTGTTTGATCCTTTCAATCCTGGTGCTTTATTTATTGAGCACTTGCATTGAGACATGAAAAAGGTGTAGCTGCATAATCAGCAATTGCCAGATAATTGGACACGGACAAATAAGTTTAATCTACATACCAACAAATAGGTATTTATGGGTGATACTACTGCCTTAAGAAGTAGAGACAAATGTAAAAATGCTACACATTCAGGAAGATTGTATTTGGCTGGTCAGCTACCTGTCATGAAATGTGGGTCTGACTAAGCACTTTCTCTTGCTGGTGCCATTAACATGCCAATCAGCCAATTCCAGAGCATCTGACACTCCAATCAATCAAGGTGATTGGTTGTGTCATGAGGCAGCTGCAATCAGCACAGAGGGCTTGACCTGTTGCAGACACTTAATCGACGCAGCATGCTTAGTTAACATCACCACAAAGCTTGAGTCAAGCAGGATGGCATGCACTGTAAAATGAAATGCAGAAATCAGAAACTTTTTCCAATTAATATGTATTAATATATAGTTCCAATATATATATATATATATATATATATATATATATATATATATATATATATATATATATATATATATATATAAATAATTGGAACTATATTCTTATTGCTAAAACTATAAACATGATTTAAAACACATGAATAAACTACTATTGTTAAGTCAAATATATTATATTTTTATTATTCTGTGTTATGTTGATTTATTGCATTTAGTAGTTAAATGTAAGGAAAAAGTTATGAACCTAAAGCTCAAAATATATAGATTAATTTTAAAATGCATAATTTTTTCCTATTCTTATTTTTCTTCTAATTCATTTTCTTTTTCCTATATTATTATTATTATTATTATTAGTAGTAGTAGTAGCAGCAGCAGTGGTAATATATATATTTTATATAATAAAAAGTTAAAAGAACCATAACAAAAGCTGAAGATAAGATAAGATAAAAATATTTTCTTAATAATTAATCTTAATTGATGAAAGTTAATGTATATATGGTTTGTAAAAAAGCAGCCATTTAGTCCCTATTTTCACAGACATTTTTTGCCCGTTTTCAGTCTCTAGCTAAATAAACAACACTACATATTGATCTATCCACTTTTTCCAGTTGTTGTGGACAGCTGAGAAACCTGCCTTTGGCCATCTCTTCATCATTTGGCCTATTCTTTGTTCTCATTGTCCATCTTTCGTTCCTGCCAATAAAACCTAAAGGGCCTCTTTGACTATTCATTAATATTTAATCACCCACCTCACTTATTGACTAAGTAATTATGGCCTAATTTATATAAGATTAAATGTATTCAAAAGCCGAAGATGATCTTAGAAAGATCTAAAAAAAAAAAAAAAGATAATTTTTTTTAGCATAATATGCACATTTTTAATAAAATAACTGTGTTGAAATTAAAGAATAAAAGCAGTAAAGCAATATTATATAGAACAAGTTTTTCATGATATAAATATGATATAAACATTTAAAATTTTGTGAGTTATTTTTTAAATAAATATTGAACTTGAGAAACATAATACAGTGAAATTATAGGGCGATTGAAACCTTAATTTAGGCCTTTGTGGAGCTGTAAAACTGTGTAAAGACAATACAAAAAAGTGAAAATAAACTGTAAATAAACTGAAATTAAAATGTTTTTTGCAGTAATACATCATAAATGTGTTTAGTGTTGTGTTTAATTGTAATGTGTGTGGTTAGCTAAACAGTATGTGTGCATTTCAACTGTCACAATTCGTCTGTAAAGATAGTTCTGGAGACGTGGATGCAGAACAAAAGTTATTTATTGAAGAGCAATGCAGAGGTAGGGTAGTGCAGGAGGAGGATGGTGCGAGGAGAGCGTTGCCCGCTGGACCCAGGCCGGGGTGATAAACCTGGACGGAGGACTGGGCAGAGCACAACACCGAGCCAAACCAATAACAAAATAAAACAAAGTACACAGTATAAACTACGCTGTAGAAAGAGAACCCTACACTGGCTATGCGTGATAAGAAGTAGAAAGAACTAGTGCGTGTGTCTAGGATAGACAAAATAACAAAACCTAGGACAGAAAGAACAGGCGTGTCAAAGAGAGTGATAGACGAAAACCTGAAGGAAGAAAGAGTGAAGAAAGTGCACAAAGAGGTATGGTGAACTACACGGGACGACTGACGGCTGGGAACCAGACTGAGACAAACGAGGGATGGGAGGACAGTCAAGGTATTAGTACACAGGGAAGGAAATAACGTTAGTTCACCAAGACAGAGCGTAGTAGTATAAAGATGGGAACCGTTAGTATGCTGAGTGAACAATGAGACACGGACGCCCTCAGGTGGTGGCGCGCCAGCGGAGCAGGCTAGGGCGAGCGCGAACTCCGCCCCACCCGGCTGAAGCCGAACCACCTGAGCGGACGGACAGAGATCGCTCCCGGGACGCAGGACACTCGGGACAGGATGAATACTGGAAACAGAAAGAGGATTAGACAGACACCAGGGAGCGATCACAGAAAAACACAGACGTTCACTCATACAACGACAGAGACTAATCCTAAACACGGAAGTGAGGGCGCAGATGCTAACACACAGCTAACAAAAAACAGACACGCACTCACCGAGACCAGATATACTACGAGACATAAAGCAGAGAATAACAGCCAAAGGATCGCTTGGTATGTATGCATGACAGGGACAATACTTCGCGATCCGTCCCGTGTGAAGACAGAGCTTAAATAAGGTAAACGACCCATCAAACAAATTAGCCTCACCTGGTGCCGGAGCGAGAGCGAAACTAGAAGGCGGGGCTAAGAGGGCGAGTGACAGAGCGTGCAGGACAGATAGATGCAGAACCCGGATTTCTTACATAGCCCCCCCCCCGAAGAGGTCGTCAAGGGGGCACCACCGGGGGCAACAGGAGACGACCTACCGGAAACAACTCGGGGAGGGTCGGGACGGGAACGGGTGCTGCGGGTGGCTCTGCCCGGGACAGAAAGGGGACCAGATGATGGGTCAGAATCAGGACGTGGTCTGGAGCGGGGACGACCCCTGGGCCTACGGGGCTGAGGGATCGGGAGACCCGTGTCCTGATTGCCAGACGAGAGAGGTTGGCTGGCACTAGGGGGAGCAGAGGCAGGTAGGGGACTCTGGTGTGGGCGACCCCTAGGTCTGCTGGGTAGGGAACCCGGGAGCCTGCCTCTGCGAGCCGGTGTGCGAGGGGGTCTCCCTCTGGGACGAGGAGCAGGACGGTCAGGGTGAGTCAGCTGATACTGGTCGAGTAGCGTCCTGTCCAGTATGTCCGTCCGTCTAGTCCATGAACGTTCTTCGGGACCGTACCCCTCCCAGTCGACCAAGTACTCCAGTCCTGAGTCAGTCCGGCGCGAGTCAAGGATTTGGTTAACGGTGTATGTGGGACGGTCGTGGGGGAGTTCTCTAGCGATGCGTTGGTGGGGTTCACTGTCAAGGGGACCGGGTTTGAAGGGTTTGAGGAGGGAGACGTGGAAAGATGGTGAGATTCTCAGTCGGGGGGGTAGTCCTAGTGTCACCGTCACGTCGTTAACTCTCTTAACTATGGGGTACGGTCCAATGTACTTGGCACCCAGCTTCTTACTGCCGGGTACCCGAAGGTCTCTGGTGGAGAGCCAGACCTGGTCTCCAACTTGGTAGGAGGGACCCTCACTCCTCCTGCGGTCTGCAAACCGTTTGGTCCTGGCGTTGCTTACAGTAATCCTCTGGTGGACCGTTTCCCAGACCTCTTCGCTCCTGCGGAACCAGTCGTCGACGGCCGGTGCATTGGATGGAGTGGGGTCCCAGGGAGCAAAAGGGGGTTGAAACCCCAGGAAACATTGAAAGGGAGTGATTCCCGTGCTGGAGCTCCTGAGCGAATTTTGGGCTATCTCTGCCCAAGGGAGGAAGGTTGCCCAGTCATTCTGGTGGCTCTGACAGTAGGTTCGGAGGAACTTGGCCAGCTCCTGGTTAGCCCGCTCGCACTGCCCATTGCTTTCTGGGTGATAACCCGAAGTAAGGCTAATGGATGCGCCCATCTTCTTGATGAAGGCCTCCCAGACAGCGGAGGTGAACTGTGGGCCCCGGTCCGAGACAATGTCCTCCGGGAGGCCGAAATGACGGAACACCTCTGCGAACAGGGCCTCGGCCGTCTGGAAGGCTGAGGGCAGTGCGGGCAAGGCGATGAACTTGACCCCCTTGGAGAACCGGTCCACAATGGTCAGGATGGTGGTGTTGCCCTCTGACACTGGTAGGTCCGTCGAGGGCGATGTGACTCCAAGGGCGTTGGGGGACCGGGAGCAGGTTCAGTTTCCCTGCTGGGAGCTGGCGTGGGGTTTTGGTGGCAGCGCAGGTGGCGCATGACGCGACGTCTCGGGCTACGTCGGTCCTCATGGATGGCCACCAGTATTTCTCTTGGAGCCTCTCAAAAGTGCGATTGCCACCTGGGTGTCCCGAGCTGAGGTTCGTATGTGCCCAGGCGATTAGTTCTTGGCGAAACTGGTTGGGCACAAACAGTTTGTCCGGAGGTGTGTCTCTCAGGCGGGCCTCCGGGTTCTCTCTGTTAGCGACCCGGATTTGTTCGTCCAATTGCCAGGAGATGGTTCGGACAAAAACTCGAGTCGGTAGTATGGTCTTCACTGGTGGCGTAGCCTTCTCCTGGTCTTCATACCTTCTAGAAAATATATCTGCCTTGGCATTGTCTTTACCCGGTCGATACGTCACTGCAAAATCGAACCGGTTAAAGAAGAGTGACCACCGGGCCTGTCGAGCATTGAGTCTCCGGGCACACTTCAGGTACTCGAGGTTCCGATGGTCCGTGATCACCTGGACCGGGAACTTAGCGCCCATGAGCCAGTGTCTCCACTCCTCAAACGCCAGTTTGATGGCCAGCAGTTCTCTATCCCCCACGTGATAGTTTTGTTCCGCGGGGGAGAGTTTCCTTGAGAAGTAGGCTACGGGGTGCAGCCTGGGGGGCGTACCTTGCCGCTGCGATAGCACGCCTCCGACCCCGAGGGAGGATGCGTCCACTTCCACCACGAAGGGTGAGTTAGGATCAGGGTGAACGAGCACCGGAGCCGTGGTGAACGCCTTTTTCAGCCTCTCAAAAGCCTGCTGAGCTCTGTCCGACCAGGAGAGTCTCCTCGGTTTACCCCTGAGTAATTGCGTCAATGGAAGAGCGATCTGGCTAAAAGATCTGATGAATCGACGGAAGAAGTTAGCGAACCCCAGAAAGCTTTGAAGCTCCTTCACCGACTGGGGCGTCCTCCAGTCCAGGACCGCTTGTACCTTCACCGGGTCCATCTGGATTCCTTGCTCGTTAATGATATACCCCAAGAATGTGATCTCCCGTTTGTTAAACTCACATTTCTCCGCTTTGACGAACAGTCCATGCTCCAGTAGCTTGCTCAAGACCTTTCTGGTGTTGTGGACATGGCTGGCGGAGTCTGGTGAGTAAATCAGTATGTCGTCCAAGTAGACGATGGCGCATTTTCCCAAGAACTCCCGTAGAACGTCATTGACCAGACACTGGAACACCGCTGGCGCGTTGGTCAGTCCGAACGGCATCACCAGGTACTCGTAATGACCGGATGAGGTGCTGAACGCCGTCTTCCACTCATCCCCCTCCTTGATTCGGACCAAGTTGTAGGCATTCCGCAAGTCGAGCTTCGTGTACCACTTGGCGGCGCGTAGTTGTTCCAGTGCCGAGGGGACGAGAGGAATGGGGTAGGTGTAGCGCTTCGAGACCTGGTTGAGTTCGCGGTAGTCAATGCATGGTCTTAGGGAGCCGTCTTTCTTGGGGACGAAGAAGAAGCTGGAGCTGGCAGGGGATTTAGAAGGTCGGATGAACCCCTGCGCCAAGGCCTCGTTGATGTATTCCTCCATGGCTGTGGTCTCCTTAACCGATAGAGGATATGGCGTGGAACGGGAAACCTTGGCGTCCGGCAGGAGTTCGATACCACAGTCGTACTCTCGGTGCGGTGGCAGACGACATGCAAGCCCCTTGCTGAATACCTCCGCTAGGTCTTGGTATTCCTCCGGGACATTCTCGGGGAGACTGTCAGGGGGTTGGTCTGTGACCGCCACGTGCAGCCTCCGTCCCACCGGGACCAGACATTGCCTGACGCACTGTGGGGACCAGGCCAGGATGTCCAACGGCTCCCAGGAGATCTTGGGGTTGTGGTCCCGCAGCCATGGCTGACCCAGGATGACTGGTGACAGTGGCTTCTGCATGATCAACAGTGACCTCTTCTCCTTGTGGAGAGCACCGACGCCCAGTGCTATGGGTTGGGTTCTGTGCGTGACGGTTCCCACCGTGGTTCCATTGACTCCCGAGATCTTGATGGGAGCTGGTAGAGGGACGGAGGGGACCTGGAGACGTCGTACCAGGTGTTCCTCAATGAAGTCACCTTCTGAGCCCGAGTCGATGAGGGCGGTCACTGTGAACGTGTGCGACAGGTGAGATAACTGGGTGAGAATCCGAGAATCGCCCTTATAAACAGGTTGAATCGGGCTCACCTGGCGGACGCTGGGCGTCGGAGGTCTTGTCCCGGTCCTCCTCGCTCCTCCTGCTACCTCTGCCTGCTTGTCCTCCGCTTTGGGCGTTTTCTTGGGGCATTGCGCCACCCGATGTCCTGTTCCCCCACAGTAACGACATGGGTGTTGACGTGGCCGCTCCTGCCGCTGCGAGACCCCGGTCTGTCCCAACTCCATCGGAACAGGCAGCGCGGCATCCATGGCCGGTTGAGGGGTGTTTGCTCCCCGGGACGGGTCAGGCGGGGTGGCGTGCTGATCCAACTGGATGGCCAGCTGGATGACCTGAGATAGGTCCAGGTTGAGAGAGCGATAGACCAGCTCCCTCTGCAGAGACGAGGACAGACCCGCCTTGAACTGGGAAATGAGCGGCACCTCATTCCATCCGCTGGCGGCCGCCCTTGAACTGGGAAATGAAAGCGGCACGTGACGTCTCATTCCATCCGCTGGCGGCCGCCAAGGTACGGAAGTGCAGTGCATACTCCACAACCGATCTTCTCCCCTGGTGAAGCAGTCGCAGTTCATCTCCGGCTGCCGCACCATGACGAGGGTGATTAAAGGTGGCCCGGAAAGCCTCAAGGAAGGCGGTGAGTGACGTGACGTCGGCCCCGTTATTCCGTCAAATGGCCGTAGACCATGCGGACGCCGGCCCGGTGAGCCGGGAGATGAGCAGGGCGATGGCGTTTCGGTCCCTCTGCAGAGACGAGGACAGACCCGCCTTCAACTGGGAAATGAGCGGCACCTCATTCCATCCGCTGGCGGCCGCCAAGGTACGGAAGTGCAGTGCATACTCCACAACCGATCTTCTCCCCTGGTGAAGCAGTCGCAGTTCATCTCCGGCTGCCGCACCATGACGAGGGTGATTAAAGGTGGCCCGGAAAGCCTCAAGGAAGGCGGTGAGTGACGTGACGTCGGCCCCGTTATTCCGCCAAATGGCCGTAGACCATGCGGACGCCGGCCCGGTGAGCCGGGAGATGAGTAGGGCGATGGCGTTTCGGTCCGCTGGCGGCCGCCAAGGTACGGAAGTGCAGTGCATACTCCACAACCGATCTTCTCCCCTGGTGAAGCAGTCGCAGTTCATCTCCGGCTGCCGCACCATGACGAGGGTGATTAAAGGTGGCCGGAAAGCCTCAAGGAAGGCGGTGAGTGACGTGACGTCGGCCCCGTTATTCCGCCAAATGGCCGTAGACCATGCGGACGCCGGCCCGGTGAGCCGGGAGATGAGCAGGGCGATGGCGTTTTTACATAGCACCTGCTGTGTCAAAAGCAGTAGAACCTGTCCTTGGTCCAGGACTTGCTGCGTGAGCCGCTGAAGCAGTTGTTCCGCCGTCTCCATGGTGCGGCGAAGTATTCTGTCACAATTCGTCTGTAAAGATAGTTCTGGAGACGTGGATGCAGAACAAAAGTTATTTATTGAAGAGCAATGCAGAGGTAGGGTAGTGCAGGAGGAGGATGGTGCGAGGAGAGCGTTGCCCGCTGGACCCAGGCCGGGGTGATAAACCTGGACGGAGGACTGGGCAGAGCACAACACCGAGCCAAACCAATAACAAAATAAAACAAAGTACACAGTATAAACTACGCTGTAGAAAGAGAACCCTACACTGGCTATGCGTGATAAGAAGTAGAAAGAACTAGTGCGTGTGTCTAGGATAGACAAAATAACAAAACCTAGGACAGAAAAAACAGGCGTGTCAAAGAGAGTGATAGACGAAAACCTGAAGGAAGAAAGAGTGAAGAAAGTGCACAAAGAGGTATGGTGAACTACACGGGACGACTGACGGCTGGGAACCAGACTGAGACAAACGAGGGATGGGAGGACAGTCAAGGTATTAGTACACAGGGAAGGAAATAACGTTAGTTCACCAAGACAGAGCGTAGTAGTATAAAGATGGGAACCGTTAGTATGCTGAGTGAACAATGAGACACGGACGCCCTCAGGTGGTGGCGCGCCAGCGGAGCAGGCTAGGGCGAGCGCGAACTCCGCCCCACCCGGCCGAAGCCGAACCACCTGAGCGGACGGACAGAGATCGCTCCCGGGACGCAGGACACTCGGGACAGGATGAATACTGGAAACAGAAAGAGGATTAGACAGACACCAGGGAGCGATCACAGAAAAACACAGACGTTCACTCATACAACGACAGAGACTAATCCTAAACACGGAAGTGAGGGCGCAGATGCTAACACACAGCTAACAAAAAACAGACACGCACTCACCGAGACCAGATATACTACGAGACACAAAGCAGAGAATAACAGCCAAAGGATCGCTTGGTATGTATGCATGACAGGGACAATACTTCGCGATTCGTCCCGTGTGAAGACAGAGCTTAAATAAGGTAAACGACCCATCAAACAAATTAGCCTCACCTGGTGCCGGAGCGAGAGCGAAACTAGAAGGCGGGGCTAAGAGGGCGAGTGACAGAGCGTGCAGGAGAGATAGATGCAGAACCCGGATTTCTTACATCAACAAGGTTTATGTTGACATATTCCACAATTTATATTTTCACCAAAAAAACTAAAATTTAAAGGTTAAACCTGTAAAGTTGCTTTAAGACAATGTACTATTTTTAAAAGCACTATATAAATAAATCTGTTTTTGCAGTAAGTGTTAGCAACCGTTCGTCTTCCCCGGGAAATCGGCTACGCGGGAAGGAATGCGTACGCCGCTAGCGCCTAGTGAGCGTTTCCCGGGAACGGCTACGCGGGAAACAATGCGTACACCGGTCCGTCGGGTAAAACGCTCCCATGAATACCACCTTTGCGGGAGTAATGCGCAGCGCCGCTCCGTGGTTGAGCGCAGAAGGAGAGTTCAAAGACACCGGGCATAAAAACAAAACAGGAATTTATTATTAAAAATGGTGTAGGGACAAAAACACCCAATCACGTGCACAAAAATAAACCAATCACCCCACGGAGTCCAAGAATACACAAATGAGGGACAGGTGCCCCAGTCACCTGTGACAGTAAGTCATTATAATTGTCTTAAGTGTTGGGTTTCATGTGAACACTGTTGTTGTGTGTTGTGGTAAAGGTTGGCTAAGCACTAAAATTGTGTGTGCATTTCAGGATTGTACCAATATTTGAATTTTAACCATAGCAAATAATGTTTTGCCTTTGTAAAAGAGCTTTTTAACACACTGTAAATAAGCACTATTTATATAACACACTAAAATAACCAATATTCCTTCCTCAAGACTTAACTTGACTTAGTCCTTAACTACATTGGGATTAGAAAGGGACCATGATAGACAGAACATAGACCTAAAAAGAACACTCAGTAATATGGTGGAACACCTGAAGGAGCAAGAGTATAAAACCCCAACTGGAGACAAGTACCAACTGATAAACCTGCTTTCAGTGTGGTCAACATAAAAGTCAAAGAGCATCAGCAAACATTTTGCAAACTATACTGATGCAAAAGAGAAATAATTAACAAAACATTTTTGCTCAGCAAACTTACCAGTAATTCACATTGGAAGTGTAGGAGCCAGTTTAAGTTTATTTATTTATATAGCATTTTTATATTGTCTTAGGCTCTGTAAAGCATGCAGAGGGCATAGAGTCAGTTATGTACAGCAACAAAGCAAACTATATAACAAAGGCCAAAGAACCATCTTGACAGTGTAGAACAGAAAGGGCACAAAGCACAATGGTGGCAAAAACCTCCATTAAACATCACGAACTCTCAAAAAAGAGCAAAATATGGGCAATTTAAAAAAAAAATGCAGGCTAGCATTGAGACATGGACTTTGGGTGCTGCAGCAACTATTTTAATGTTGTGGTCAATTATGCTAAGGGACAACATAGTACTTAATAATACTTTACTCTGTAACTGGTGAGATTATTTAGACCTTACTCCCACAAACTAGAAAGAACATTATATGTGGGCACATGAAAGCACAAAGTGCAACGCATATTCTGATTGGTAGACTCGACTGCAATAGTTGATTCACTGAGGGTTGATGCTTCAACACCTGTTTCACTCTGCCCTGTCTCACCTGGACACTGGGAGGAATAATTATGTTAGAATGCTGTTCGTGGACTATAGTTCAGCATTCAACACTATTATTCCTTCCACACTCAACACCAAGCTGGAGAATCTGGGACTTCACCCATCCCTGTGTCACTGGATCTCCAGTTTTCTGACGGACAGACGGCAGGCAGTGCGGGTTGGCAAGCATCTTTCCACCCCCCTCACTCTCAGCATTGGGGCTCCTCAGGGGTGTGTTTTGAGTCCTTTGCTGTACTCACTATACACCTATGACTGCGTGGCCACCTTCAGCTCCACAACTATCATCAAGTTTGCTGACGACACCGTTGTAGTAAGCCTGATCTCCAACAACGATGAGCGGGCCTACATGGAGGAGATTATTCACCTGGAGACCTGGTGCCAGGATAATAATCTCCAACTCAACGTCAGCAAAACTAAGGAGCTGATAGTGGGCTACAGCAGGAAACGGACGAGGAGCTTCCACCCTGTGAGGATCAACGGCGCTGCAGTAGAAAGAGTAGACAATTTCAAGTACCTTGGAGTTCACATCGCGCAGGACCTATCTTGGTCCTGCCACATTAACAAACTGGCAAAGAAGGCTCGTCAGCGTCTCTACCACCTTCGACGTCTACGAGACTTCAGGCTGCCCTCCAAGGTCCTGCAGAACTTCTACTCCTGCACCGTCGAAAGCATCCTCACAGGGAACATCATAACCTGGTTCGGGAACAGCACCCATCTGGACAGACGGTCACTACAAAGGGTGGTACGTTCGGCCGAACGCACCATCCGAGTAGCACTTCCAGACCTCCAGACCATCTACAGGAAGCGGTGCTGGTCCAAAGCCAAAAAGATTGTAGAAGACCTCAGTCATCCTGACAACAAGCTCTTCACTCTGTTGCCATCAGGACGGCGTTTTCGTGTCCTGAAGGCAAACACAGAGAGGATGAGGAGGAGCTTCTTCCCATCTGCGATTCGGACCCTGAACCAGGACTAAATGGACATTAACTTGAACCTGTAACACTGCACTGCAATATTTGCACGAAAAGCACAACACACTTTAACTTTAACACACTTTATAATTCCATTGCACATTGTAAATACATAGTTAAATTTTATCTTTATCTTACTCTACCTTATTTTCTTACTCTTATCCTTTTTAAACAAATTTTATTTTTCTGTGGAGAGGTCAAAAAAGAAATTTCACTGCTGGCTGTACCATATACAGTGGGTTGCAAAAGTATTCATACCCCTTGAACTTTTCCATATTTTGTCACATTACAACCACAAACATAAATATATTTCACTGGAATTTAATGTGAAAGACCAACACAAAGTGGTATACAATTGTGAAGTGGAAGGAAAATTATACATGAATCAACATTTTTTTTACAAATAAAAAACTGAAAAGTGTGACGTGCAAAAGTATTCAGCCCCCCTGAGTCAATACTTTGTGGAGCCACCTTTTGCTGCAATTACAGCTGCAAGTCTTTTAGGGTATGTCTCCACCAGCTTTGCACATCTAGTGACTGAAATTCTTGCCCATTCCTCCTTGCAAAACAGCTCAAGCTCAGTCAGATTGGATGGAGAGCGTTTGTGAACAGCAGTTTTGAGATCTTGCCACAAATTCTCAATTGGGTTTAGGTCTGACTGGGCCATTCTAACACATGAATATTCTTTTTTTTAAACCACTCCATTGTAGCTCTGGCTTTATGTTTAGGGTCGTTGTCCTGCTGGAAGGTGAACCTCCGCCCCAGTCTCAAATCTTTTGCTGACTCCAACAGGTTTTCTTCCAAGATTGCCCTGTATTTGGCTCCATCCATCTTCCCATCAACTTTGACCAACTTCCCGGTCCCTGCTGAAAAGAAGCACCCCCAGAGCATGATGCTGCCACCACCATATTTGACAGTGGGGATGGTGTTTTCAGAGTGATGTGCAGTGTTATTTCTCCGCCACACATAGCGTTTTGCATTGTGGCCAAAAAGTTCAATTTTGGTCTCATCTGACCAAAGCACCTTCTTCCACATGTTTGCTGTGTCCTCAACATGGCTTCTGGCAAACTGCAAACGGGGGTTTTCTTTTAACAATGGCTTTCTCCTTGCCACTCTTCCATAAAGACCACATTTGTGTAGTGCACGACTAATTGTTGTCCTGTGGACAGTTTCCCCCACCTGAGCTGTGGCTCTCTGCATTTCATCCAGAGTCACCATGGGCCTCTTGGCTGCCTCTCTGATCAGTGATCTCCTTGTTCAGCCTGTAAGTTTAGGTGGACGGCCTTGTCTTGGCAGGTTTACTGTGGTGCCATACTCTTTCCATTTCCGGATGATGGATTGAACAGTGCTCCGTGAGAAGCTTTGGAAATCTTTTTATAACCCAAGCCTGCTTTAAACTTCTCCAAAACCATATTCCTAACCTGTCTGGTGTGTTCTTTGGACTTCATGATGCTGTTTGCTCCCCAATATTCTCTTAACCAACATCTGAGGCCGTCACGGAGCAGCTGTATTTGTACTGAGATTAGATTACACACAGGTGGACCCTTTTGAGTCATTAGCACTCATCAGGCAACTTCTGAATGCAATTGGTTGCACTCAGGGAAAAGGGGGCTGAATACTTTTGCACGTCGCACTTTTCAGTTTTTTATTTGTAAAAAAAATGTTGATTCATGTGTAATTTTCCTTCCACTTCACAATTGTATACCACTTTGTGTTGGTCTTTCACATTAAATTCCAGTGAAATATATTTATGTTTGTGGTTGTAATGTGGCAAAATATGGAAAAGTTCAAGGGGTATGAATACTTTTGCAACCCACTGTATAACTACGTATGTGACCAATAAACCTGATTCCTGATGCACTAAAAGCAATAAATCTGGAGTAAGAATGCTGGAGCTAAATAAAAATTGGAAATTGAAAAAAAAAAAGAAAAGACCCCACTTTTCTGTAATGTCATAAGGTATTATGACATATGACATTAGTGGTTGAACCTGGCGTTCTCAAAAATCTGAACATGTAGCAATAGCAAGGGCAATGGATTCACTACTGACCAAGTAGCCCATGAGGTGGTCAAAGGGGAGGACAGCACCTCCAAATCAGCATCTATATAGGACACATGGAATCAACAGACAATGGCATACAGGAGTTCTAAGAGAGCTGGAGAAATGGCAACAACTTTGCAATACGCTGGAGGGGTTCCAATATGTGTTTGTGGTTTCTCAAAACAATGCTCAAGGACCGACCTAGTACAACACCATCTCAACCCTGGGAGATTGCACTGCTTAGTTTGTAAATGCACTGTCTTACCTTAGCAAAGTTGTGTAGCAGAAGGTACAAGAGATCCAAATCAGCATGATGGGACCGTCCAGCATTCCATGAATGGCACCAACAGTTCAGTATGTAAGAAAAGTAGTGAATTTTTGTGTACACTAAAGGTAACATAGTGCCGTCATTAAGTGTAATGCATGCAGTGTACTGCCTGTACTGGAATAGTGATGGTTTAGCTGACTTGACCTGTGTGGTGGATATTGGCAAGTGGCACTAAGGTTGCAACAGAGATATTGGTTCATTATTGGGAGAGGTTTGTTGTAATTCTGAGTGATGGTGTTTGGTAGTGATTATAGTTTAGCCGCGTATCTTATTAATATTTATTTTCATCATTCTAAACGACCAGTCTGTCAACTCAAAATATTATTGGTCACATCTCTCTGAGTGGCAGCCTGTTCCAGTAGCTCCAATGTTTCTTCTACTTTTTCCTACTTATCTCTTTATATTACACTTTATTTTTTATTTATTCTTTTCTTTTTTATTACTTTTGTTCTCTTTTCAAAATGGAACCTACTTCAATATGCACATACAACACAAACATTGTTTATACTAAGAAAGAACTGCTAGCGCTCCGAACAAAGAGACGCACCAACATAATACATATCCCGGAGGAGCTGCGAAGACCGTACCCGGAGCTGCAGCGCTGGCGCTAAGCTAAAGGCTAAGCACATGGAGAAACGCTGGAGGTACAAGCCTTCTATTCCTTCGATGGTGATGGGCAACGTCAATTCTTTGAACAACAAGACGGACGAACTTGCGGCGCTGGTTCGTAACCAACGGATGTACCGGGAGTGTAGTATTTTATGCTTTACGGAAACGTGGCTGACTGACAACATACAAACGTGGATATACCCGGCTTCACCACTGTGAGAGCGGACCGAGACAGTAAACAGAGCAGCAAAAGTAAAGGTGGGGGACTCGCACTATTTATTAACATCAGATGGTGTAACCCAGGGCATATAACGGTGAAGGAGATTATCTGTTGTCGGGACATTGAACTGATGGCGGAGAGTCTCCAACTCTATTACATGCCCAGAGAGCTGTCCCACGTCATTGTTGTCTGTGTTTACGTCTCCCCTCGTGCTGACACTGAGATAGCGTCATCCACACAACCATTGCGAGACTTCAGCCCCGCATCCTGAGTCTTTCATTGCGATCTCTGGGGATTTCAATAATGTTACACTGGACAACGTGCTTACTGCATTTTATCAGTATGTGGACTGTCCCACCAGAAAAAACAGGACAATTGATCTCCTTTATTCCAATATAAAGGGCGCATACACTGCAATACCACTGCCCCCTCTGGGTAAATCTGATCACAACCTGGTCTACCTGCAGCCACAGTACAAACCCCAGGTCCGTAGACAACCTGTAACTACACGCTCCTTCAGGAAATGGTCTCCTGGATCTGAAGAAGCGCTCAGGGACTGTTTTGCGTCTACTGACTGGAGTGTACTGTTGGAGCCAGGTGACGAAGACATTGAGGGGCTAACACACTGCATAACGGACTATATGAACTTCTGTATGGACATTGTTGTTCCTGTTAAAACTGTACGCTGCTTTTCTAACAATAAGCCCTGGATAAAAAGCAGTGTAAAAGTCCTCCTGAACAAGAAGAAAAGGGCTTTTAAAGAAAACAATCAGGAGGAGCTCAGGAGGATACAGAAAAACCTCAAAGTCTATCTACGGGAAGCCAAACAGTCCTACAAAAAGAAGTTAGAGCAGAAGTTGAGGGAGAACACCATGAAGGAGGTGTGGAATGGTATGAAGGCTGCAAAAAGGTGATGCAGACAGAGCTTATGAGCTTAACTGTTTTTTTAATCTTTTCAGCTTCCCTGTTTAAGGCTATACAACCACAGTAGCCCCCCTCCATACCCTCCCTCACAACAGTCCCCGACAATTCAATCTCTGTCTGCCTGGACATCAACGCCTCTCCTTCTCCTTTTGTTATTCATGCACCCCTCCTACAGTCAAATGGCACACACAACAAAGCTTGTGATACCCTCTCATCACATGCAAATTCATCTGACCTAATCAACAGCACCACAAAATCCCCTACAAATTCTCCCCCTCTCCACACCATCACTGCAGACCAGGTTAGATGTGAACTGAGGAGACTCAACACAAAAAAAGGCAGCTGGACCAGACAGAGTATGCACAAGACTTCTGAAGTCTTGTGCTTCTGAGCTGGGAGCTCCTCTACAACACATCTTCAATCTGAGTCTGCGTTTAGGGAGGGTTCCCACACTATGGAAAACATCATGCCTGGTTCCTGTACCTAAGAAGGGACGTCCAAGTGAACCCAATAACTTCAGGCCAATCGCACTAACATCCCATGTCATGAAAACAATGGAACGCCTGCTCCTACACCACCTTAGGCCACAGGTACAACGCTCAATGGACCCACTGCAGTTCGCCTACAGGGAAAAGGTTGGAGTGGAGGATGCTGTTCTGTACATTCTCCATCACTCACATCTGGACGAGGTAGCAGCGCTGTGAGAGTCATGTTTTTTTATTTCTCCAGCGCCTTTAACACCATTCAGCCCCTCCAATTGGAATACAGGCTGGCAGGGATGCAAGCGGATCCACACCTGGTCACCTGGATAACTGACTACCTCACTGGCAGACCTCAGTACGTCAGGCTGAAGGACTGTTTTTCAGAGACTGTGGTCAGCAGCACAGGAGCACCACAGGGGACTGTACAGTCATGGCCAAAAGTTTTGAGAATGACACAAATATTATATTTTCACATGGTCTGCTGCCCTCTGGTTTTTATGTGTGTTTGTCAGATGTTTTTATCACATACAGAATTATAATTGCAATCATATTATGAGTAACAAAAGCTTTTATTGACAGTTAGAATGAGTTAATGCGGCAAGTCAATATTTGCAGTGTTGACCCTTCTTCTTCAGGACCTCTGCAATTCTCCCTGGCATGCTCTCAATCAACTTCTGGACCAAATGCTGACTGATAGCCATCCATTCTTGCAAAATCAATGCTTGCATTTTGTCAGAATGTGTAGGTTTTTGTTTGTCCACCCGTCTCTTGATGATTGACCACAAGTTCTCAATGGGATTAAGATCTGGGGAGTTTCCAGGCCATGGACCAAAAATCTCTATGTTTTGTTCCCTGAGCCATGTAGTTATCACCTTTGCTTTATGACAAGGTGCTCCATAATGCTGGAAAAGGCATCGTTGATCACCAAACTGCTCTTGGATGGTTGGGAGAAGTTGCTCTCGGAAGACATTCTGGTACCATTATTTTTTCATGGCTGTATTTTTAGGCAAGACTGTGAGAGAGCCGATTCCCTTGGCTGAGAAGCAACCCCACACATGAATGCTTTCAGGATGCTTTACAGTTGTCATGAGACAAGACTGGTGGTAGCGCTCACCTCATTTTCTCTAAATAAGCTGTTTTCCAGATGTCCCAAACAATCGGAAAGGGGATTCATCAGAGAAAATGACTTTACCCCAGTCCTTTTGCAGAATATCAGTCTGTCCCTGATGTTTTTTCTGGAGAGAAGTGGCGTCTTTGCTGCCCTCCTTGAGACCAGGCCTTGCTCCAAGAGTCTCCGCCTCACAGTGTGTGCAGATGCACTCACACCTGCCTGCTGCCATTCCTGAGCAATCTCTGCACTGCTGGTAGCCCGATCCCGCAGCTGAAACACTTTTAACACTTTTTTTCCTGGCACTTGCTGGTCTTTCTTGGGCGCCCTGGAGCCTTTTTGGCAACAATGGAACCTCTCTCCATGAAGTTCTTGATGATGCGATAGATTGTTGACTGAGGTGCAATCTTTCTAGCTGCGATACTCTTCCCTGTTAGACCATTTTTGTGCAGTGCAATGATGACTGCACGTGTTTCTTTAGAGATAACCATGGTTAACAGAAGAGAAACAATGATGTCAAGCACCAGCCTCATTTTAAAGTGTCCAGTGGTGTCATTCTTACTTAATAATGACAGACTGATCTCCAGCCCTGTCCTCAACACCCACACCTGTGTTAATGGAGCAATCACTGAAACGATGTTAGCTGGTCCTTTTAAGGCAGGGCTGCAATGAAGTTGAAATGTGTTTTGGGGGATAAAGTTCATTTTCTAGGCAAATATTGACTTTGCAATTAATTGCTGTTAAGCTGATCACTCTTTATAACATTCTGGAGTATATGCAAATTGCCATTATAAAAGCTGAAGCAGTAGACTTTGTAAAAATTAATATTTGTATCATTCTCAAAACTTTTGGCCATGACTGTACTTTCCCCCTTCCTCTTTACACTGTACACGTCTGACTTCAGTTACAGCTCTGAGACGTGCCACATGCAGAAGTATTCGGATGACACTGCAACTGTGGCTTGTGTAAAGGGAGGGCAAGAGGAGGAGTATAGAAGCCTAGTGGAGGAATTCGTGACATGGTGCCGAAGGAACAGCCTACTACTGAACATCTCCAAGACCAAGGAGATGGTAGTGGACTTTCGTAGGGATACGCCACTCACTCAGCCTGTGTCTATTGAGGGGGCTGAGGTGGAGATGGTTAAGACCTACAGGTACCTTGGTCTGCACCTGGATGAAAAGTTGGAATGGTCAGCCAACACTGACATCCTCTACAAAAAAGGTCAGAGCAGGCTTTATTTCCTGAGGAGACTGGGGTCCTTCAACATCTGTGGAAGCTCCTGCAGATGTTCTATCAGACTATGGTGTCCAGCTGTCTCTTCTATGCTGTGGTGTGCTGGGGTGGCAGTATTAAGAAGAGAGATGTAAGGCGGCTGGACAAGTTGGTCAGACATGCAGAGTCAGTGCTGGGTGCAGAATTAAGGTGTAATTAAGGTGGCAGAGAGAAGGACACTGAGCAAACTACTCTCCATCATGGACAATGATGGTCACCTATTGCACACCATCATTATGTACCAAAGGAGCATGTTCAGTGGCAGGCTGTTTTCACTGAACTGCTCCACAGAAAGACTGAGGAGATCTTTTTGTTCCGAGGTCTATCAGGCTCTATAATACTACTGTTTTGGGCCGGAAGAACAAATAAAACAACAGGACATTTAAAATACTGTATATTGTATCTTTGCACATCCACTCCATCCATACTGGACACTTTATTTTCACTTTTAGTTTTGATACCACTATACACACATGACACTTTATAATAGTAAATGGTAAATTGTAAATATATATATATATATATATTTTTTTTTATTATTATTATTATTTTTAAATTTAGCTCTAGTTTTTATTGTACTGTTATTGCTACTGGCTGCAATTGCAAATTTCCATCTGGATGAATAAAGTATTCTATCTATTCTAACCATTTACTTGGCTAGTACATGTATGCTGACATAAAAAAAAAAAATTCAATAATAAAAAACACGCTCTAACATCAAATATAAAACTGAAATTACTTGAAATTACATATTTTGATACGATGCATAATGTTTTTTTTTATACTGCTGCTACCAAGCCTCAAAAAGTTCAAATGCCCAAAAATGTATTTTTTTGTTATGCACCAATATGTCCAATTAGCAAAAAAAAAAAAACGGTCCTCTAAGTAATGCTTTAAATAATGTGTTGCTGGTACCTTATTAGTCTTTTCTAAGATATAAAAATCTGAATTCAGTGTTGAAAATGAGCTATCCTATTTATTTTTCACAGACCCAGCACTATAGTCTATATTATATTTTGTACTTTGTCAGCTATTGTTGCAAACATCATCCCAACACATCTATCCTGTCACAAGCTATCAAATTGGAATGCTGGGAAATCTCCCTGGGCAGGTAAAGTTTAGATTGTACTAAGTTTACAAACTGCCCACACACTGGCATTCAAAGCCCCCTTTCCAGGCAAAATGATAATATAATGCCACCAGTGCCTACAATAAAGTGACATGGCTGCATTTTCCCTTTCTTCGAGCATTACAAGAGGAACATTAGAGCTCCTTGTAATTCTCACTGGAGCCAGTCAGTACTTGATTGATGCTGTCTCACAATGCTTGGCCTCTTAGTTCTAAACTCACTAGAGTGCATTTTAAATAGGTTCTTATTCTCTGTGTCATTTGGTGTTTCTTTGTAATATAGTATGTTTATGTTTTAAGTAAGGATTATGATTTTATTGTGTGCCTATTTCAGCTGGATCCTTTTCATTGAATGTGCTAATTAAATTCAGTGTAAGCATACTGTAAAAGCCATTTGGGCACAATAAGAACTTAAGAGCTAAGGTCATTGAGTTTGCAATAAGCAAAGAACCTTTCGCTCTGACTATCACAAATGAATCCTAACCTCAGGTTAGTTAAGGAACCTTAATCATTTTTCTTTGCCATATTACCTTAAATAACACTGTCTACCAATAGTATTTGTGCTCTGAGAATTAATTCAACCAAAACCATTAGACATATTTATTCATTTTAATCCTGAATTTATCACACACTATGTTGGTAGTGACATCTTGGTAAGACTCAATGTCAATGTAGACACTATTAAATGACTTCTTGTCCTAAAAAGAAGGTAAATTAATCTGTGCTTGTCCTGATCCTGACGTAAATTCAACCATTAATAACCACCTGGTCATGAATTCCGCTAAATCTGGAAATGTTTTTTGCACTTATACATTAGGTTTGAACCATAATTTAAGCACAAACATAATTTGTTGTTTTTGGACTTTTATTAAAGGCCACACCTCTAACAGAAATTTACTTAAAAACTAACTTTTTTTCTAGTACAGTACCATGGCGAACACTGTGATTCCCAAATTCACTAATTTAATATGATGTGTCACCACTTAATGTTTTTGAGGTAACAGTAACTGTGGACAATCCAGAATCATTTAACACTGGTGCTGAAACTAGAAAGTGTAATATAACTGTGGGAGTGACATCAAGACACAGGCTTCAGTGTGATATTAGTCTATGGATTTTCAATATGATATTTTGCTGGTATGTCTGATTACAGGTACTCTTAACTTAAAATGATTAAGTAGTAAAAAAAAAAAGCTTAATTTGAGCCAACACAAATGGTCATGAACAAAAGATAAACAACTTTGTTACTAGAAAGAAAATGGAGCAATAATTACAGGCATTAATGACTGGCAGGTGCTACCGTTTCACAATATGATTAAACATTCTGGTTCTAGCATTTTCAACCACTTGTAATTCATGTAATAATGTTTCAGAATATCCTGCCAGAAGTTACAATAATCTAACCCTAATATCATAAGGGCATGAATCAGTTTCTCTGCATCTTGGAAGAAGGGTATATTCCTTAATGCTGAAATGTTATGAGGGTGGAAAGATGCAATTTTAGAGATATTGACATTGTACCTGGTGAAAGTGAGATCTGAATATATTGTGACACCTGAATTATTTACAGATAAACTAGGTCTGGTCAAAGAGCCATCTTTTTTGTCCTTGAGTCCAACTAAGAACCTCAGTTTTATCTGAATTGAGCAAGAGGAAATTACTGTACACGAATCCTTTAATCTGCTTAATTCAACCCAACACTAATGTAACCCAAATATACAACTATTTATTATCTTCATAAGAATAAAATATATTTACTAGTTTTAGGCAAAAAATTCCAATAAGAGCATGTGTAGGGAAAACAAAAGTGGCCCCAGAACATACCCTTGTGAAATACCATAGTTTAAATTTAGCTGTGTTTTTTATTTTTTGTGACTGTAGTGTATTGATTGTTGTTTACTGTGGCAATGGTAAGGACAAGTAGATGCCAGGTGGAAGGGGAAGTCAACAAACCGTGGATTTTACATTTATGTCAGTGGGACAATGTACATTCCCGGTTCAAATCCAAATCTGGGTGGAGTTTCCATGTTCTCCCCATATCCACGTGGATTTCCTCCCACAGTCTGGCCCACAGTCTTCCTTAGGTGTAAGGAAAAAAAAAAAAAATAAAATAAAATAAAAAAAAAAAAAAAAAAAAAAAAAAAAAAATATATATATATATATATATATATATATATATATATATATATATATATATTTTTTTTTTTTTTTTTTTTTTTTTTTTCCTTACACCTAACCATTAGTTCCATTAGTTCAACCATTAGTGGAAACTGTCTGCCAATGGCAATAGTGCGGGATAAATGTTCCTGCTACTAAGAATGATGTTGTGCTGTGTAAGGGAAGACCTATACGAGAGACTACAGAAAAGAGACAAAGATGTGTCTAGTTGGTGATGAGGCCAGAAGTAATGCATCTTAATGTCTCAATCTGGTTGTATGTAGCCATAGTGCAGTGTGGCTATAACTCAAAACTGTCAATCATGACATAAACAGAGAGAGAGGGAGAGAGAGAGCTCATGTAACATACATCCTGTCAATATAAATGTGTGACTCTTAACAGGGACAACGACTATGCCAGCAGGTCAAGTTCCTTAATGAAATCTCTAAAAGGGCCAGATGAACAATCAATAAAACAAAATGCCATTTGATAGGATCCAAAATGGTAAATGCAAGCATTAATTTACAAGTGTTTGAAATGAGTACCCCAAACGCACACACCCATTGATCCATAATGATAGTGTGCAGTGGATGACCATCATCATCCATGATGGAGAGCAGTTTGTTTAGAGTCCAGTTCTTCACCCACCACTGACTCCGCACGTCTGACCGGCTTGTCCAGACGCCTCACATCTCTCTTCTTAATACTGCCACCCCAGCATAGAAAAGGCAGCTGGACACCACAGTCTGATGTAACATCTGCAGGAGCTTCCTACAGATGTTGAAGGACCCCAGTCTCCTCAGGAAATAAAGCCTGCTCTGACATCCTTTCCAAAAAAGGTCAGAGCAGGCTTTATTTCCTGAGGAGACTGGGGTCCTTCAACATCTGTAGGAAGCTCCTGCAGATGTTCTATCAGACTGTGGTGACCTTTTTTATAAAGGATGTCAGTGTTGGCTGACCAGTCCAACTTTTCATCCAGGTGCAGACCTTAGCCCCCTCAATAGACACAGGCTGAGTGAGTGGCCTATCCCTACGAAAGTCCATTACCATCTCCTTGGTCTTGGAGGTATTCAGTAGTAGGCTGTTCCTTCAACACCATGTCACAAAGTCCTCCACCAGGCTTCTATACTTCTCCTCCTGCCCTCCCTTTACCCAAGCCACAATTACAGTGTCGTCCGAAAACTTCTGCATGTGGCACGTCTCAGAGTTGTACTTGAAGGAAGATGTGTAAAGTGTAAAGAGGAAGGAGGAAAGTACAGTCCCCTGCGGTGCTTCTGTGCTGCTGTTATATTGATATAATGGGGGAAAATACTTCATTCATGAAAATAATTAATTTTTTCTGGGATTTTTTTCTTTTTTGACCTCTTATAATAAAATTAATTGTGTTTAATACAATGTGTTATACAATGTTGAATCAGACACATGATATTTAGAACACTACAGTGTTAAAACCTGTAAAATGTTTTAAAAGTTTAAATTCCTTGGTAACTTTAGATCTTTATTGATGTTTTACTGAATTTGGCTGAGACATTGAGATTTTGGCTATTATTTAATCCACTTGAACAGCTTTATTGCACATTTTTCAGGTTTTGGTTGCCACTTCAAGGCATACAAGATCATTTTAGCTGAGCAGCTTATAACTGACTGTAAATGTTTTTTTCCTTTAATTAAAGTATGTTCTTCATCAGAATGATTCATTCAGAATTGAACTGATCAATTTCCCCCAAATTTTCACAAGGAAGTACACTATAACCTAGGTGTGTAACATTTGTCACCCTTCTACTTTAAATAAGGAGTTTTTTATGGTTATTTATGAACCACCTACAATATTATCAGCAGTTTACAATTTTAGATTTTGTGCTATCTCCAACCAAATCAGATACTCTAAACCTGTGAGAGGGATAGCCCTGTAAAAATGTGTTTAATGCCGTTGTTGGAAAACAGCCTTATCATCGTATGACGTTCTACCTGGGGCCTTTTGCGAGCCAAAAATAAGCTAATTACTAGGACCCTGTCTTGATCCATGGCCAAGCATCAATCGGAACTTACTCTCAAACATTTAGAGAGATGACAGGTGGGTTTAACAATTATGAATAAGGACTTTGGCCAAATGTATGCCTTCTTACCAAAAAAACTGAAATAAAAACTAAATCTATATTTATTACTGAAATAATCCAAAATAAATAAATATACTCCCAGCAGGTGGCAAATATTTTCTATTTAGGGTTGCAGGTGTTGAATAAATAGAAATGTATCATGTCAATTTTAGATAATAAACAGTTAGAGGAGCCATGGTAAAGTTTTTGGGCAGCAGAAAAAGTAAAAAAAAAATGTACAAAGTACAAAGTAGGCTTTATTGTCAATTTCTTCACATGTACCCTACATACAAAGTAATCGAAATTACGTTCCTCACTTTCCTGCGGTTACAGACATTTATGACATTTAAACATAAAAACAAGAAAGTGAAATGCAGTGTGTGATGTATTGGAATTTACAGTAAAAAAGTTTAAATACTATTATTTTGTAGTGACAATGAAGGGCAGTGCAAATACGAATCAAGTAGTAACAGTAATGATGATAATAATAATAATAATAATAATAATAACAACAACAACATAACTACAGTAATAATAGCAGTAACTAACAATAATAAATAGTAGTAGTAATATTAATAATGCTAATGATAATAATAATAATAATAATAATAATAATAAAGTAATAATATTAATAATAAAGTAATGAATAATAATGTGAGGTCACAATGATAATTGGCCATAACCTAATAGAAGTATAGTGAGAAAGAGAAGTGAAAAAGTGCAGTTATCAATTGATATTTAACTTACAGTACAATTTTGTTTTATATTAGGTGTGTACAAGAAATGAGAAACTAAATGCAACCTCTTTAGGGCCTGAACATGTCACTATGCACACCAAAAAAAAACAATGAACATAACTAAAATTATGACTGCAGACTGTTATCAAAATAACAGTTCAAAGTGGTATTTTATAGGATTACACGTGTTATTGAAGCTTAAAATATTAAATTATTAGCATTTATAAATTCTGTTATATGCTCAGATTAATTCATTATCTAATAATGCAAGAATCTTTCATCTCATAATAATAATCATATACTAGGCTCAGGGGGGATTCCCTATTCCCATCCAAGGGGGGGCAGGGCAGATACACACAAGACAGAGCGCCAATCCATCATTGGGCACAGACTCAAACACAAAGACAGACACGCACACTCCATATATTGGCAATTTAGAGCAGCCAATTTACCTTAGTCCATGGTTTTGGACTGTGGGAGGAAACCAGAGAACCCATAGAAAACCCTCGCTTACACTGGGAGATAAGGATTCGAACCTGGATCACCAATGCACCAATGCACCACAATGGATGTGTAACCATATGTAACTATGCTAAACTGTAAAAAAGAGTAAATATGAGTGGTATAAGACTGCATTTAAAAACAAACATATCCTTTATTGTCCTCTGTATACACAACTAGGCTCTTACTTGTGCACAAGTGCACATTACATAACCTTAGAATACAAGGTCCTCCTGGCTTTGAATAGACAGCCGTGGTGCTTTAATATACTTCAAAAATAGCTTTTATTTAATTTGTATTTACAGCAATTATGACCCCAGCATTGTCTAATTAAAAGCTGTAATTAAAATTTTGCTAAGAGAGTAAAGCATTATGGCACACTGCATTAAGTGCAAGATCCCTGTCAAAACAGTGCCCACATTATAACACATATTAACACTGCTTCATCTTGTTTTTTCCAAATGAAGTATGTCTGATTGAATGTGTTTAATCCCTCAGTCTCTAAACCAATAACATCTATGCTTCTCTGCATTGCACCCACATGAAGCATGTGTGTATTATGATATTTGAATGACACAAAATTTATCTTTGAACGTAACAGCATGAAGTCTTGAAAACATTTAACTTTCTAAACTTCGGCTCCCCTGAGTGGAAACAAAACAAAGGATTTATTTATTTATTGGTAGTTTTAGGCTTTGTCTTACTTTCTCTTTCAACTCTAGCATTGCTGCTAACCTTTCCTCATTGTGGTTTCATTGATTTGAATTGTTCACCAGACTCTACTGACCCCCTCCCCAGTGGAGGTGTTATTAGCACAGGCTTTTGTTTAAGGCGCTGAATGTCACAGCTCCCTAGTGTTTGGACTAGTTTCAGAGTCTGTGCACTTTTATTCTAATATCTATATCACTGCATCTAAGGGAATAGACTGGAAGCTTTTAGAGTAGAAGCAATATCCAGATGTCATTAATTAGACAGTTACTGGGTTTGTAAACTGCTGAACTGTAGCCTATTGCCTCGGTTATATTGGTTTATGTCCTGACAATTAAGACCAAAGTAAGAGATTAAATACATGTGTTAATAAATTACAAAACTGCCCAAGTCTTTTGCAAAGGGCCAAACTAGTTTACAAGAAAAAAGATAATTATTGAAAATATGTCCCAATAATTACTTTGATTAAAATAATTGCTATAAACACGTTAAAGTCCAGACAGGGATGGGAGGTTTAAAGGACAGATAAAATTTGTACTGTGTGAAAATATAATTGATAAATTACTATTTCTGATCTTAACATCTTAATATTAATCATTATGCATACCATTAACATATATATACTAATGGTATGGTGTGTATTGAAGTTATAAATTATATATACAATGTGTGTGTTAATATTTTTTAGAGATTGTTGATGGATTAAAATGGTGAAATAGGTATACAAATTACATAAAATTCAGTTTAAATCGGTTTAACACAGGTACAGTATTACATTAATCAGTTCTGTGTCACCATGATCTCTGCAATCTTCTAAATGTACTTTTTAATATGTGGAGTAAGACTCATACAATTACACGCTAAGCATTTTGTTTAATGTTCCTTCATTAGGCTAAGCGCTGCAGCACTAACCTCTGCAGAGGTTTTTTTCCTACTGGTAAGCATTTAGATGAAAAAAGAAGGGAACTATTAAAAAATGTGTTGTAAGCAGAGCTGAGAGAGACACAAGAGGGGCTAGACAGGAGCATTTAGCTAGCAGACAGTTAGACTGATTCAGCTTGGCTTGGCTGTCCTGCTCCATGTAGCTCATCAATCACTGACTATTTCTGGAGACTCACCCTTTCCTCACCACTCTACCACAGAAACAGAATTGAATTGTTCCCTGCCCTAAAGTCATGTCGACAAATGCATTTATTTTCTGTTTGTGCAGGTGGTTACAGCAATGAAGCTAGAGCTTAGCATTCTTAGTGTATTTCAGACCATATTCATTAAACATTTAGAATGTTTGCAGCAATGGCTGGACAATTAATAGCATTATTCTTTAAGGATTTTTATCTTACCATAAAACAGGGTTATTAGAGTTACCCAGAAAAAAATTTCTGGCTTGGTATTCACATTGTTGATATTTATTATGATTTATAGTTTTAAAAGAGTCTTATTGAGTTATTGTCTTGTTTTCTTAAATAGTTAGAATTAATTTACTTACTTTGTTAATGGTACTGTGAGGTTCAATGTAACATTACATATTTAGCAATTTAGCATTAGAATTAGCTTTTATCCAAAGCGACTTACAAATAAGAGAACGAAGGTCAGTAGTTAAGGAAAATAAACTATGCATTAAAATAATCGAGATAGAATGGAGGCTTGAACTAACAGCTGAGTAGTAGGTTCAGTTAAGAAGCAAGGTAAACGATAACACCTGCCTGTCATTAATACCTCTAATTGTCTCTCCTCGGTTGTGTAGTAACAAAGGCTGGAAGTGGGGTGGAGGTAGACTGGGAAAGTGTCCTATGCAACACAGCATACCTTGCGACATTAGATGAATTAAGTCTGTTAAATAGTGAATAGTGTTAAAGCCCAGAATTACTGTTGGTATATAAATATTTGTGTTGGCACCAACATGTGTTGGAACTCCACCTGTTTTGTATGTCACTCCCTTAGTCATTCAACATAATTATTTTGCTTCCATAATCCAAAATAAGTAAGTAAACTGAATTTACTAAATTGCCCATATGTATGTATAATTCTAAATTGGTCAAGGAAATTACTATGAGCTACTCGGATATACTCCCAAAACAATAAACAACATATTGCTTTGTAAACAGGAACAAATATACATTTTACCAAAATCACACAGACAGCAATAAAACATGGAGAAAATACATATTTTTGACATTAAGCAGGTCCATTTATTTAATGTAGCATATAGAAGTGGTTTGATGCATCATATCACACATATATTCATTCAACTGCAGTAGATTTACATTCCAAAAAAAAAAAACATACAAAAAAATGTGTACTTTTTTTAGGACACATAGAAATTAGTTTCCATAGTTTTAGTGTCAGGACTGGCAAAGAGTCCTGATGTCAGTCATCCTTGTTCCCTGAAGACTCTCCCATAAGCATAGCAATGCTGGGAGTAGCCATAAGAAGAAATGTCATTACCAAAAAAGTACAGTTGTAAAAAATAAAAGAAGTGAACCCAGTTGTAACAACTCAAGTGGTCTAGACGTAAAGCCTCATTGTACCACTCAGTGTTTACATTTCTACAAGTGAGAAGTAAATCACTGTCATACCCCATCAGCAGTTTCAGGAGCAGAAAGAACAAGCAGTAACATATAGCAATTAAAAGTGAACTGAAAAAAACTTACCTTCTCTGACATCATGGATTTCAGAGACAGCAACATGGATAGTTTCTGTAAGTTATTGAGACTAATTGGGATTAAGAGTTTTTACTTGGAAGTAACTTCAATCATTCTTAATTCTAGTAGAAATTATATGGTGACATTACAATTATTTTACTGTATGTAAATGTGTAGACCAGTTGTTCCATTCTTGTACAGAATTGTGAATGTTTTTATTCAATGAAGATATGTTGTTTATGTAAGAGCTTTTTTTATTTAACTTTAAACAATTTAGATTTTTTTATGTTAAAGAACATTAATTTGATCATTTGATAGCTGAGCCTATCAAAGTCCTCTTAATTAAAGGGCAGTGTGTTTCCAAACAGCCGTTGGTCTAGCTCAGTGAAGGAGCAGATGGAGTATGTGCCTGTGTGTGTGTGTGTGTGTGTGTGTATTTGTAGGTGTAATTAAACACTGGATAATCACACACTCACTCATTCACACACACACACACACACACACACACACGCACACAGTAATGACAGATGACAGTAGACATACTCAATTAATTCTAAAATCTTTTTAATCATAGTTAGCTTTGTCTGACCTAGCAGTCAACTCTAATTTTGATCTATTTGAAAATAACCACTGATTTTAAAATAACATTTTTCTAAATATAAAATATTATTATATGTTTAAAAGTGTGGTAGATTGGTGTTTAGCTTGTTGGGCAATCAATCTGGAGATTGCAGGCTCAAATCCTAGGTCCACTGAAGTTACCAGTGTGGGTCCTTAAGCAAGGCCATTAACCCCCATTGCTCCAAGTGTGCTGTATCATTGCTTTCGGTTAAAGTGGGATGTAATTTTCATCCCTAATTCTATTATAGTTATTCTTTTAAATGATCAAGTGTTCACATTAGTCCAACAAGTTAAATACAGTATTTCGTAGTAATATATGTCTCATTTATAAACTCTGTATGCACAAAAAATACTTTAATGCCATAAGAACACTTTTTTTTTTTTTTTTTTAATAAATGAATAAATAAATAAATACCGGTAAATGTATAGTCCTTCACAAAACTTCTATCCTAAGCATCAAGTCAAAGATATTCTGTAATTGTCCAACTGATCTTATTATGTCAGATGAATCTCTTTTAATCAAAAGTATGATAGATTTAACTGCTATAACCACATATTGGTATCACAGCCTAGGCTATACAATATATCAAAATCATATATTGTTTGTCATAATAAGCTTGTTTTAAAGAGTGAAGTGCAGTTAAAATAACTCAATACTTATATTCAGTCCTGTGTTTAAACTTTAACACACAATATGTGTAATGTACTGCATTATACTCAGAGCGGTGAAGATTCAAATTTCCAACAGTAATATGGTACTAGAATATTTGAATCCCACTCAATATGAATCTATTCCTTTGTAACTACATCTAATTTACATACCATACTATTTTCACTGATATTTATAAAATTGTATATTATCATATATTATTTCCAGTGCGTAGATGTGAGAAGTCACTTAGTAGTGCGTAGTGCGTAGATGTGAGAAAACACAGGAGACACTATCCATCCATCCATCATCTTTCGCTTTATTCTCTACTAGGGTCGCGGGAGTGTTCCCTATGCGCATCCAGGGGAGAATGTTTTGGGCGCTGGCCAGATACACCCAGGACAGGACGCCAATCTATCACTGGGCACACAATCACTCATACAAACACACTCTATACATGGGGTCATTTCGAGAATTCAATTGACCTTGATCCATGTTTTTGGACTGTGGGAGGAAACTGGAGAACCCAGAGGAAACTCATGTGGACACGGGGAGAACATTGAAACTCCACCAAGATTGGGATTCGAACCGGGAATCCCTAGCGCTGAGTGGCGAACATGCTAACCACTAAGCCACCGTGCCGGCCAACATGACAATATTCATTAATAAATTGACTGTAGTCTACAGCATGTATGACAGGACACTCCAAATTCTCTAAATTCCCCTGGCAGTGTTGGTTTTGATTGAGTTAAGTTGAGTTCATTGCAATGGCTTGAAATGCACGTCTAAGGACACAACCACTGTTGGAAGGTTTTAAAGCTTGATGTGGAGTGGAAATGCTGCATGCATATGTTTGCTCAGCTGCAGCACTATTGACCTCAATGGAACACAGCAACTCAGATTTTTTTTCAGATCTTTTGATGTATCAACATGGACATTTGCCTGATAATTGATGTATTTATTTACCTTTGGATGGTTGGCTACTTTTGATATCATAAGATCTATAAGGAATTTAATTTGGTAGGATAAGTCATAGAACATATGAACGTAAAATCTATTTGGGCAATATTTATGCTAGAACTGTTTACTTCAAGAAATTCAAAAGGCACCAACTTATTTGCCTAACTTCAAACTGACATATCTACAGACCCCTTCACTACCTGTTTGCTGATCTAAGCTTGTGTCTGGCTTATTTTTGAAAATTAAATCAAGTATAAAATTACTAGAAAGTGAAAGTTTAGGTTTTGTTTAGTTGGTGCCATTTTAGTTGCCCTGGTACCCTAATAGTACCTGCTCAGTTGGGGTCCTGATCATTAGAGAACAGAATAGTATCTATATATCCCCAACGCGAGTGACAAAAAATCAGTTAATACAATATCATATATAAATTATTAACAATACCCAAAGTACCAGTATTCCAAACTAAATGAACATATATATATATATATATATATATATATATATATATATATATATATATATATATATATATATATATATATATATATATATATATATTCTTTTTTTAAACCATTGGCATAAATTACATTATGTGAGCTATGCTAAATATTTCAAACGGACATACACACCTTACTCAAACCAACATCTTTATAAAACTCACTAGTAAGAGCACAGGCCATGCCAGTTCACTTTTCCAGTTTCCTGACAAATTCATCATCGACATAAACAACCATAGAGGTCTTCAGTCCTTTAACCCTGATTCGTGTCCGAAAGAAACTAAATCCCCCATCAGGTTAAAATGGTGAAGTATTCTTTTCAATACTGCCCCCAAGTGGAATTAAATAAAAACATCTCTGTCTCTCGCTCTGTCTTTCTCTCTGTCTCTCTCTCTCTCTCTCTGTCTCTCTCTCTCTCTCTCTCTCTCTCATACACACACACACACACACACACACACACACACACAAAGTCATCAAATACACAGAACATGTATGAGAGGGTGTAGCAATGAGAAGGGTGGAATCATAAACTGTGGAATGATTACAGATTTGCTAAACACTGACCTTCCACTCTATACACAGATGGGAAATACAAATGTGCTCTGTGAGTTAAGATCATATGAATGTGAATTTGTGAATTCACTTTTAATTTATTATTCATGCATCAGTCTGCAAAATAGTATATATATATTTTTTTTTTTGAGATTTCAGATTGATTTCATTTTTTTTTATAGCATACTTGTAAACTGCACTAAGTATCCTTAAAACTGCCTTAAAATCTGTCTATAGTGTCTATAAAATTGATTATACAGTGGTAGCTGAAAGTATGTAAGTCTTTTAAATGTTATATATTTTTGTACAAATTAAATCTTATTTGTTAAGTAAAATAATTATATTTTTCATATATTTGAAAGGCAAAAGTGAACTTTTAGATTATACTGTGTGTAAGTGTGTGTGTGAGTGTGTGTGGTATATGCAGGAGTTATCACCATCTTTCAAAAATTTCATGAGTTTTTAACATAGAATGCCAAACATAATATTTCTCAGTTAAACCAAAAACAAAAAAGTCTATAAAAAATGTTAAAAATATATTTTGTTAGTATCCTGTAACCATAAGCTGAAATTGGTACTGTTAAAATTTCCCAGCACTGACAATCAGGTTTTATGAGCATTTATTGACTAGGAACAATTATTAACTACAGTTGGAACCACAGCTCACAGCTCAATTGTGGTTGCACCTTTATTCAATCATAGGGGTAGAATACAAAATGTCTAGCCACGAATATAACAAATAACTTTATTCTAACAGTTTTAATATGTTCGCAACAAATTTTTCCAGTGTTTTCCCCGATGATGGACTCATTAACATTAGTCATGGTTGTTAAAAATTTCTAAAAAATGTAATTTTGTAAAATTGCATTTTTTTGTGACCTTGCATACTATTACACACCCTACTTTTGTCATGTTTTGTCAGTTGATCAGTCTTAATTATGGTAATTTTGGTCCGATTGTTGGACCCCAGTTTTTTTTTTTTTTTATTATTAACTAATCCTAATTATTGACGATTGACATATACATTCATTCATTCATTATCTCCCACTTTATCCTCTATTAGGGTCGCGGTGGGGTTCCCCATGCCCATCCAGGGGAGAACATCTTGGGCGCTGGGCAGATACACCCAGGACAGGGCGCCAATCCATTGCTGGGCACACACTCACTCACACAGACACACTCTATATGGGGCAATTTTGAGAATTCAATTGACTTGATCCATGTTTTTGGACTGTGGGAGGAAACCGGAGAACCCGGAGGAAACCCACGCAGACACGGGGAGAACATGGAAACTCCACCCAGATGGGGATTCGAACCGGGAATCCCTAGCGCTGAGAGGCGAACGTGCTAACCACTAAGCCACCGTGCCGCCCTGACATATACATATCATATAAAATTATGCATAAAATTATTTAATAGTGTTATATATATAATCAAATTTCAGTATTGATTTCTTTAGAGTAAATTTTAGATCACAATTCAGTCATAATAATTACATACCAATTTGATTGTCCTTTAATTGTCCTCGAGTTAAAGTTATTTATTTACACATTTTATTGGACTGCCTTTAAACCATTACATGAAAAAGTTTTTTTATCTGTTTGGTGCCCAACAAAAAGAAAAAGCATGTTTTATAATTAATATTATTTGACTAGTAGTGTGTATACTGAGAAAAAGCAACACAAGGCACAGTGATGAAGTGAGAGGGCAGACATGGATAAGTGCCAGCCTAGGTGGGCTACAAGCTGCAGTGACACGCCAGGCTCTGACGGGTCATTGCAGTTACTGCAGGGCATTAATAATTCAGCAGATGCAATACGTTCAGGCAACAAAACTCTTGAGTTTGCTGAAAAAGTCCACACAGTTCTCTCCCCATTTCAACCCCATGAAGCAACTGAGTGCCACCTATTTCTTGTTTCTCTTATTTTCCCCTGCAGTTCTTCCAAGATTTCAAGGTACATTTTATAGTTTTTAGAGGCCCTGTCACCATGGAAACTGAGCACATCATGTCAAATTTTTACCTTGTTGTCCCACCTCATGCAGCTTTTCCTTCCTCTCACAACTAACTTGGACATCATGTATACATGTCTAAAATACAGAAGTATATTCTCACATAAACAGGAATGTGACCTTGAAAACAAAGAGAAGAACAAAGGAACAAAGGGAGAATTTGAAAGAAATAGGAAATGACAACTGTGTATCTCTTGGCTCTAATGATCCAAGTGCATACCAAGGTGGTGTTTAGGTAATAGTCAAAAGCGACAGTTAATATGACCATGTACATAATCTGTACAATTTAAATGCTGAAAAAGAATAAGAGTACGTATCATATTTCATATTTATTTAGCATGAGTAAAGTGTGTAATACAAACCTAAACTGATAATAATAATTATCCTAAATGTCCTAAACTGTCAAATGTTTTACTATTTGCAATATTTCCAACTATTTGTTAAATAAAGTAAAGGAAGCTTCTGGAGGGCTTAGTCTGTCATTTCTGAGTTATAGATGAATCATACTGCTGCCGCCATTTGGTTTTAGACCACTCCCATCCTTTTGCTAAACTATTATTTACTGCAAGAAAATGAAACAAGAAGCCTAAATTTTGTGACATATGACAATTTGAAAACAAAGAATTAATGGTTATAATATGCGGCACGATGGCTTAGTGGTTAGCAGGTTCACCTCTCAGCACTAGGGATTCCCGGTTCGAATCCCAATCCGGGTGGAGTTTCCATGTTTCCATGTTCTCCCCGTCTCAGCGTGGCTTTTCTCCGGGTTCTCTGGTTTTCTCCCACAGTGCAAAAACATGGATCAAGGTCAATTGAATTCTCCAAATTGCCCCATATAGAGCAATAGATTGGCGCCCTGTCCTGGGTCTATCAGCCCAGCGCCCGAAACATACTTCCCTGGATGGGCATGGGGAACCCTCCCGCGACCCTAGTAAAGGATAAAGCAGAAGATAATGGATGGATGGATAAGCATATTGTATTTGTAGTTGTATACTACAAATTAGAATGATTTTAAGTTTAAAATAGTCAAACCAAACAACCTTATTGTTAAATGCTCAAGACTAAAATAGAAAATAAAAGTGTGATAAAAAAGGCCATTAGTATAATAACAAACAGAAATAACTTATAAAACAGCCACAGAGAGTATATTATCCGGTTCCTGTTATAATGCAAAAAATAAAATAATTTTGCTTAAATTCAGTTTCAGATATGGAAACTTTTCGTGTCACTTCTGAAACAGACAGACATTCTGCAGATGCTATCACTGTCTGTCACTCTAGTGTGATGGACACAGATAAAAAATGCCCTCCAGAGATAAACAGATTCAGCTTGGCTTTTACTATTTAGGCATATCATTGCAAACATGCCAATCCTCTAGGTGATGACTTCGGCTGCATGTGTCACTACTGATGCTGGCATTATTCACCAAATCTAATGTGCCTGAATAGGGAGAGTAGTGGAAGTGGCAGATCAGATGGGCCATATACCACATGGGCCATTGCAATCCGATATCAGCTAAAGAAGTGATGGACAAGTCTATTATTTCAGCAGGGAGATGCTGAAGTGAGCTCGGTAGTTACCCAGGGAGGGTGGAAAGCTTTTCATGAGTTTGACATCACATGTCAGAAGAAGGCATCCAAAAGGCTGAAATAAATAACAAGGGCTATGGGCAAATTCTAAAGCATTTCCTCTGAAATAGAAGTACCGGTAGTTTGTACACTTCAAATGACTTGCAAGGATTTTTTGTTTTAGTTTGTACTCTTGATTTTTTAGTGGTTTAACTTAAAAGAAATCATGGTCACTGGCAGATTGTAAAATTTGAAATATGTAACAATTTTTCAGTGCTGGGTTCGCATCTCAGCACTGGGGCTCTAATCCCGATCTGGGTGTTTCCCCCTGTTCCGCATGGATTTCCTCCAGGTTTTCCAGTTTCCTCCCACAGTCATAAAACATAAATTCAAAATAAATTGGCTGCTCTAAAATTGCCTTATTGTGTGTGTAAGTAAGTGTGTGCCCAGATTAGCACCCTGTCCTGGATGTATCTGCTCAGCGCATGAAGCGTTTCCCCTGGATGGCCATGGGGGAACACCCTGAGACCCCATCAGAAGATAATGAATGAATGAATATTTCAACTGAGTCTGACCAATGTAAGGATTGATGAAGTATGAAATCTGGCATGGATAACAGCTCATATGTAAAAGTATACTACTTTTACAAAAGGCACACTTTACAGAAACACTTCCACTTTAAGGTAATAATGGGCATTTATTAAGATGATTAGATAAATCACATGTGCTGGGAGCAGGGAACACATTTAAAAGTACAAAATAGTGTGCCTTTAGGATTACATTCAGAAAACAATTCTTTATCTTTTCTTTTTCTGTGTAGTAGAATATATCAGAAACTTAATACATTATTAAAACACAGCTGATGCAATGGAAACAGACATTTTCTCTACCCAAAATAGCTCAATATGGTTCGGAAAACAAATAAGCCTTAAGCAAGGGCATAATTAGGCAGAGCCTATAAATGTGAGGCAGGGGCAGGAAGGCAGATCAGGTAAATGGAAACACCTGCCACCTCATCACACTTATAGGCTCTGCATAACTGTGACCTTGTGGCACTTAATTACTTCTTAATGATAAATGTTAATATTTATTAACTACTTCTTAATCAGCATGGTTTTATTTCCTAGATGTGTTTTACTATAGATTTAATTAAACATTACTTAAACATTAAGTTACCTAATCCTCTATAGCTCTACAGCTGTTACAGCTGCATGAGGAGCTTAAAACAATTTTTGAAATTGGGAACATTTTTCTGAATCGGCATCCTGGAACACTATATTTGTTCAGTGAGTTATTTACATACAGTACATACATTACATACTGCTTATTACTATGGCAAACAAAAAATCTTATCCATCAGCTTGTGTCACATATCAGCTCACATATCTGCTGTACCATCATTCTTCAACCCTTTTTTTTAAGTGTTCTGTTCACACTTGTTTAGATTAAATTAAAATAAATGATTAACTGTGTTCCACAGCTGATCGGGCATGCAAGTGCTTGAGACAAATGAGGCAACACTCCTGACACCACTTGTGACCAAAATACTGGGACACCGTATTTAGACATGTATGTAGACATTATATGTGTGGCCAGAATATTAGGGCACAACAACAAATCCAATGGCCAAAATATAAAATTAAAATTAAATGATTAACTGTGTTTCACAGCTGATTGGGGATGCAAGTGCTTGAGACAAATGAGGCAACACTCCTGACTACAGGTTAACTACTACATTAAATAAGAAAGCAATAATAATAATAGAAAGGTAGTTCATTAGTCTTAACAATCATAATAGCAAAACCTGGGATTATGAGGATATTGACAAAATGGACATCATCCATGGAAATTAAAATGTGGGCTTAAAAAAGGCCTAACCAGTCAATAATCATTAATTAAACCAACTACTAAATGAGAATCCAACATGTGTTCAATTTTTTTATTTGGCTCTGTGCTCCTGTCTGTAATCAGTTTGGTTTAATTTGCACCACTGTCGAGCCTGGCTGAACTGCTGTTAATAGGCTCTAGGGCAGGCCCAGGCAGAGAGCCAGCTTGGCTATCAAGGGTTGGAAATGTATACTCTTGGCCTTTTGGCTTGCCAGGTAGAAAGACTACGAAAAAACAGTGGTTTGATCCACACCAAGGCTGGTGCAATACCTTTAATTTTAAGTGGATCTTTTAAAGAATGTGGCAATGGTGAACAATATGGAGTGAAAATTAACACCACGTTCAGGTTAAATTATATCTATTATATATGTGGCAAACTGCTTCAAGCTAGATTTTTTTGTAAGATGTAATACAAGTATAAAAGAAATTACATAATATTTTTAACCTCAATCTTTTAATTATGCAAGAATCATAATTTAGCCCAATAGGTCAAAGCTTATATTTGTGTTTTGTTGGAATACATTTCTGTCAAATGGAAGGAAGTGTGCTTTTAGTATTTATAAAGCAGTGCAGCCCCTACACACTAGCAGTGTATTTGCATTCTGGTGCCAAGCTCATCAATGACAGGTCCTTATGGTGTTTCAAGCTGAGAGAGGCCATAAAGGAAATAAGTAATACTCAGTTTTTATCCTTCTACTCATCTGCAGCACTTTTAGACAGCTGAAGGCAGCTTTAAAATCCTCTCACACCTGGATGGAACTTTTTAGCACCTTGACCTCCATTGCCCAAGATTATAATAGTGATCTTATATAATAAGATCACTATTATAAAAATTACATTATATAAAATAACAGTGATATATGGAAAACACCATAATTTTGTTTCAAAATACTGGGACATAAATCTATGTGTAGCCAAAATATTATGTATAATCATTTTACTCAAGGTATTGGGACACCGATACAAGAATGGCCAAAATAATAGGAAACCAACTAGTGTTCAAATTATTGAAGCATGTTCCCACTTGTGACCAAAATACTGGGACACTGTATTTAGACATGTATGTAGACATTATATGTGTGGCCAGAATATTAGGACACAACAACAAATCCAACAAATGGCCAAAATATCTATCCAGATGTGTCCAAAGGATCAGGTAGGCAATACACATGTACCTAATAAATTGGGACACAACCTATATATGACCAAATCATGGATACAACACCATAGCCACCATACATTCTGACAAGCCACATTTTGAAGTTCTTTCACAAACTTTACATTTCAAGCTGTTTTTAACCTTTACTTTATTTATTCAGTATATTATGTACCACAACTTTTAAACTAGAGCCAACTTTTACTTTACAGGTAGAACACTTTAAGTTGTTTGTGCTAGGTTATTATATGAAAACTGTACAAGCAGTGCACAGCTTTTAGCTGTACCTTAACCTTAACCTGGAGCAGTCATAGGCTTGTGGTTAAGAAACCAGCCTTGCGACCTAAATGTACTAAATCCTGTCCTGCCAACTACTAAAGTGTTTTTGGGCAAGGCACCTAATCCCATTGCTCTCCAGGCATGGTATACAAGGCTGCCCACTGCTCTGGGTACGTGTGTTCACCTCACCAATGTGTGTATATGTGTGTGTTTCATTGCACTTTGATGGGTTAAATGTAGAGGAAAATATCCTCTGTGTGTAAGCATAGTAGGCAAAAATATATCACTTCACTTTACTTTTACATTTTAAAATGTATTAAATGTATGTTATGGAGACTTGTATGTTGCTTATCACAAGAACCTCACAACATGTCATGCACCCCACCCAGAGAGTGTACCCCCCACACACACACACACACAAATGACAACAAATGCTCACATTTGTTGATAATCAATACTGACTTTCATTGTTAGATATGAACAACTGACCTGTCAGCGAAAAGACTGCAGCACAGAGTGAGATGAGTAAGACATATAAAAGCAGAAGGTATTGATTTGCTTTGCTGTTTAAACAGAGCTCTCTAACACAATTCTGAGTTTAACTGATGACCAAGGAAAATCTATTATTTCTTAATATGGCAAAACAAATCATAATAAGACTGCAGGGCTCCACAAACAGCACCAGGTGGAGAGATCTGAATTGATCAGAGGAGTCTTACTTGACCCTTAATAAATGCCCAAGATTATTATACCCATGATTATCAACCTGGAGGGTGTGTACGTGGTTATCTTTGTGTTAGGAGTTTGGTTGATTGGCAGACTTTGTCAGGGTTTAGGCTCTGCAGGAAATGAAAAGAGAGCTTAACCCAGAGCTGGCTGGAGCTGGCCAGCAGGGACTTTAATAATGAAACAGCTATGACTGGGATTTATGAGCGCACTCCCTCAAGATAGTACTGAAAGTTGGATTAGTTATGACCTGTCTGGCTCTGGGAGGGCGGAGACAAAATGAATGGCCTATATCCGCAGCTAATTATCCAACGTGTTTCACCTGTCAATCAATTTGACGGTAAGGAATCATTATAAAGTCCCAGTTCATAAATCCACATTAAAAACATGCATAGTAAATCACAGATTTTCGAACTAGTCAGCAGGATAGACTGAGACAATTATGCCTAAACAAAATAAATCCCACCCCAACAAATCTATTTTAGAAGTCAGACATGCATATTGTATTTAGCCAAATAAGAAGAACAGATACACCCACAAAAGTGCATTAATGTTTTATTTCTAAATACCAGTAATAAAAAAAAATAGCAAAAAAATTTTAATGATTCAAAAGGCAAAATGAAAAATTTACAAAGCCAATTAACAAATTTAGAAATCAATGCCTTAAACACACATATAATTTAAGGCATAGACAGGTTTACAATTTGATCACATTACATTTTTCTGTTACACATATTAATTATTTGGAAATATTAATTTGCAAGTGGAGTTTTTGCAGACTCTGGCCTCTGGTTATCCTATTCATGATTGCAACCTAACAGACACATTCTATATCAATGAAAGCAAACTAAGACTTGGCATCATCCAGTTAAATCAGAAAATGGGGGAAATGTTGCTCCAAGATATAAGAATTAGCCTCTATGTCAATATTACCTTCACAGATGCAGATATATATCTGCTATAACGGATGTTCGCTTTGCACTTTTTTGATGCTGTGATATTTGTCTTGTTTGTTTTTTTTTTGTCAGTAGTTATGGAGAAAACCAGATACAGTGTAGAATTATCAAACCTGATCATTATCTGATCCTGCACCCCCTCCCCCCTTTTTTTGGATGCATCTTCAGTACTTTTTGAAAAATGCCAAGTGATTCTACCTTACAGACACAGTTGGGAAGATTTTTTCACCATTTTGCAGTGGTGAACGCCACGGAGTAGGAATTAGCTCCTCGGTGAGGTGGAATTATCAGGCAACGTTCATCACTGGAGCGAAGTGAATGAGCCAGAATGTATTTTGAAAAGAAAGAGTGAATGTAAGAGGGGGAAGATCCAGAAATGGTCCTTTAGGCCAGAGTCAGTGACTTGTACTGAATTCGAGCAGCTACAGGGAGCCAATGGAGAGAAATGAGCAGTGGAGTGACATGACTTCGCTTGGGCTGGTTGGATACAAGTCATCGGACAGAATCGGTTGGAGAGATTGTGGAGACGTCAATTTGGAAGGTCAGATCATGATGGATTGAGGGTTTAGCTGGGATTATGAGAAGCTCTGTTTTTGCAAAATTTAATTTGAGATGACGGGCCTTCATCTGATTAAAAAGTGTTGGCTTTTTGAGCAGAGGTTTGTCTATGGCCTGTTTGAAAGTATCAGGAAAAGTACCATACGTGAGGGAGGAGTTCATGTTTGTCAGTGCTTGTGTGATAGAGGAGCCAATGGATTGTTGATGCCCTCAATCTTTTCTGTGAAGAAACTTGCAAAGACATCAGCTGACAGAGAGGGGTTGGGAGGGGGAGAGTGAGGAGTGAGTAGAGAGTTAAAGGTACTAAATAAAGTGTGGGCATCTGAAATGGATGTTACCTTGGACTGGAAGAACACAGACTAAGCAGCAGTTACACCCTTCGAGAAGGTGGCAAGTGAGGACTGGTATGTTTCTAAATCTGAAGACAGTCCAGACTTATGCCATTTTCTTTCAGTGGATCGAAGAGCAGAGCGTTGTTTCCGAACGTTGTTGCACCTCTGTGAGCCAGGGACTAGAGAGAGAGCTGTGTGTTTTCCTGGTGGATATTGGACACACCTGGTCAAGACAGGAAGCCAAGGTGGAGCAGAATGTGCTGGATGCAGTGTTAGTGTCAAGGGTTGAGAAGTTACTGATACAAGGAATGACGTCTGTAACCAAGTTACAGACGTACTGCGTTAGAGAGAAAGCTAAGATTATGACTTTTTCCAGCAGTTTTTCTGCCATTGTTTTTGCATTATACATTTTCAGGTTGTATTTCAGGTTTATATTTCATAGAAGTAGACTCTGTTAATCAACAATGCTTTTCTAAAGCACTCCGCGGATATGTGGCTATGTCCATCATGGTGACATGACATCTTCTCAAACATACCAGTCTGAGGGCTCAATGTTATGCACATAGAGCAGCAGTTTCCAATTACCTTTGGCCTTTACACAAATACATTCCCTGAATTCACAAATTATTTCATAATATTAGAACTGTAAATGGTAAAAATAACTTTTTTTCAGTCATGTGCTGTTTTAAAACTGACTGATAAGTTTGACAGTAAATGGTAAAAAAATGGTCTATTCTTTTATGCAAAGAAAAACCTTTGACGGATGCTCCTTTTGTTAGAAGCTCGCTCTTCCCCGGGAAATCGGCTACGCGGGAAGGAATGCGTATGCCGCTTGCGCCTAGTGAGCGTTTCCCGGGAACGGCTACGCGGGAAAGAATGCGTACACCAGTCCGTCGGGTAAAACGCTCCCACGAATACAACCTGCGCGGGAGTAATGCGCAGTGCCGCTCCGTGGTTGAGCGCGGAAGGAGAGTTCAAAGACACCGGGCAAAAAAAAAAAAACGGATTTATTATTAAAAATGGTATAGGAACACCAACAGAAAGGGGGGACAAAACAAACGGACTAACACCTGGGTAATACCACAAACAAAGACGTGCACAGGGGAGAGAGAATACAGAAACTAAATACAAAAAACACCCAATCACATGCACAAAAACAAACCAATCACCCAACGGAGTCCATGAGCAATTAATAAGGGACAGGTGCCCCAGGCACCTGTGACACATTTCATAGGTATATGTCAATAGTCTCATCAGTTGCTATTTTTTTGGGGGGGGGGGGGGGGGGGGGGGGGGGGGGGGGGGGGGGAATCACATTTTATAATTACACAAACTGCACATTGGTATCCTACACTATTAATGCAGCTCAACTGCTTAAGAAGAATGAGTCCCCCACTATGCCTTGGTTCTTACAAGGTTTCCTCCTTAAAAACAAACAAAAACTGGGATTTTTTTTTACCACCGTCACTCCAGCTTGCATTTTGTGGGTTTAGGCTTAGAAAACCAGAAAGCTGGTTTAAGACAATATAATATTGTAAAAAGTGCAATATAAACAAATACATTTGAAACTTTCCAGTTAAACTGTTATTGCATGTAATATTTTTCGCACACTATCAGCATCTGAATGAAGTAGGACTTTAGAGTAGAAGACAGAGGAGGACCCTACTATTTAAACATACAAATGAAAGACTGCACTTTACCATAAATTACATAAGGCAAAATGGGACCAAAACAGAATTATGTTGCAAAACACATCATAATGTAATGTACAGAAAAACACCTTCAAAATAAAATTAAAAACCACCCCCTGTAGTGTAGGGTTCAAAAATATGTTGTAATTATTATGCTGCTTCTAACAATAATGCCCTAAATGTGTAGGCACAATGTAACATCTACACATTTTGTGCAGGTTTGGTCCTTAAGATTATGGGTCTAACATTAAAGCTAATGAAAAATGGTTTCCAAGACGACAGACAGACAGATTTTAAAATATTATGTGATAAAGGTACTAATCATAATTTACAAGGTTTCAAATGACTACACCGCACATATTAACATGCAAGTACAGTTTTTATGTGTATATAAATAAAGCACCAAAATGCTTAAATCAATCTCAAATCAGTGAAATAATTTACTCACATACACAGGAAATGTGGTCCAATGTCAAAAGTGAAGGTGTGCTTTTTATTCTGGTGATGTTTTAGCACCCTGTGGAGTTTGGGGGTGAAGCAGCTTGAGGCAGGTGCACCTGTTTGGGATGCAGAAAAGGATAAAACTGTATTAGAAGCTAAGTAGCTCAGTGGGAGCTTTTTCCTACACATTCGTTTTACCCTGTCATTCAGTGGCCCTGAGAAATCCAAGTGCAGCATTATCTATGTATATCAAATTGCTTCTTATGCTTTTCAACGCTCATCAATTCTCTCCATCTTTATAAATGCCATGGTGGGTTATGATAGGGTCTAGACTTAGAAATATGCTCTAACAACATACAAAGACAAATAAAACAAAGATTGGAGTGCTGGAAATCCATCGTGTTTTGCCAATATAAATCTTATGTTATAAATATTGTTTTGATATAGGAGTAATATATATTTTGTACCCATTTGGCATTTATGTTCACATGGTTACATAGTTGCTTTAGCAAAACAAAATCTAGTACAAAAAGAAATCATACACTGAATTTATTATTTTTATTTACAAATGTTTTATTGTGCATTAACTTAATGCCTTAAAAAAATATGACGGAATGAATTTTAAAAAATGATATGAATTACGTACAAATGTATAAACATCAAAATATTAGTTTAACAGAAGTGAACACTGACTAATTTCTTTATTTTTGTAATTTTTTTAGATTTATATTTAATAGACAATATATATTATATATCAAATATAATAACTTATCTTTTAGCACGCTGGTACAATGAAACATTTACCTGTAATGTTAGAGATCCAGAATTGCAATTTTTATTCATGATTTTTTATCAGTCTCTGTTGAAAAAGTATTACTCATACTGTATGTGGGTAGCACTGCCATATGTGGACCAGACAGGTATTAGGACATGTGGACCTAATAAATGTTTTTATACAGTATGTGTGCTATCTCTAGCTCACATGCAGTTTGCCAGTGCTGGCAGTGAGCCAGCAGTACCTATCCTTCTGCTGTGTAATATGTATGTGAGTATTATAGCATAGAATCAAGCAAATTGAGTAATTCAAACAAATGTTGGGTAGGTGATATTTGAAGATGTTTAAACTGAGAAATACCTTTATTTTTTTCACTAATACTATATTTATTTTAATTATAAAATGCTGGATTTTATATGATATACAAATCACACACATCCTTTATAATACAAAATACCTTTAATTTGTCTTTTATTTATTTATAAAAATTTGCTATTTAAATGCATTTTGAAATTAAATTAAAATCATTAAAGTGTTATTTTTTCATTAATTAATTTTCTGGAACATTTTGACATGTTTATGTTTAATCAGTATAGAGATATTTCAGATACTGTATATACAGGGTCAAACAACAAAAGTAGAACAAATCACTGTGGTTAGACTGGGCTGAAATGGTGGCTCAGTGAATAGCATTCTTACCTTACAAACAAAAAATACAAAAAGGTCCTGGGTTTGATTTCCAGGTAGAGTGATCAAGGTCCTTTCTGTGTGCTAGCATATTTTCCCCACGTTTTTGTGGGTCATCTCTCTGAGCTTTACTTTTATCCCAAAACATGCCATTGTCTTTCTTGTGACAGATTGGTGACCTGTCTAGAGTATTTAGAAAGTACAGATTAATAACATTTACTTTCATATAACGATGCACCTACAGGAAATTAAAGATTACAAATAATGATCATAATTATAATTTAATTCATAAAATGTACATGCCAAAAATCTGTGTGTGTGAAAAGATAATGACCCAAAGATAAAACAGATGATCTGCTGAAACAGGATGAAGGGAAAGACACTGCAGATTGCCTGCCTGACCCATGTGAGCGTCCATTTCATCATTGGCCAACCTGGCATGTATAATATGCATAATAAACGCTTTATCATCTAGAATAACCCTTATGAAAGATGTACACAGAGAAATTGATAATTATTAATCTGGTCATTCGTTACAAAATTAGAGCAGAATTACTTTTTCTGATTTGATTTTATCTAGCCCTGTGTGCGGCTGCATGAAGCTCTATAAGAAGGCAAATGAAATTAAAGTAGTATTTGTGTTTATTTATTGTACCATTATATATGTTGGTCTATCAACTTAAAAATATAAAACTATAACAAAAAAAGTTTCATTCTGTGCTGATTTGTGAAATACCTGGCAAAAATCACTTATTACTACCCCTCTCTGGATAATCATTTTATCTCATTACCTTCCGCCTAATTATTCTAGTTGTAATAACTATTATTACATGTTTCTTACTATTAGATCTTAAGCTGTAAATAGAGTATGCATATACAGTAAGTATATTATGTATATACTTATTTCGTAATAAAATTTTACTTAAGACAGTATTTAATCGTTATCAGTAATTCATAAGGACCTTAGCCTGTGAATGCACCAGTTAAGCATGCGTTTACTTTATATTTACTCTTTACTTATGCATAATGAAATAATTTTTCTGCTTTTACCAAGTAATTAGTGGACCATATATTAAAATACAGTAGACAAAATTAAATATGCTTTATGTCCAGATCAAAATCAGTCTATTCTAGATTAGCAGTTTGCTAATCACATTAAATTTAAATGTCCATCTAACGGTTTTAAATGGCTTGGATTGCCTAATGCAATGTTGTCACTTTATTAGCGGCGATTATTTACAATTTCAGTCTTAAACTAACAACTAGATAACTATTTTCCTTAAGCTTGGCATGCCCAACTGTGTCATACAATTAAAAATAAAAAAGCCCACATATTAAGAAAGCAGATAGAATTAGGTAAATGCAAAACATGGCATTTATTATGTTATATCATTATTATTTATTATATTCATTTTTTTTTCAATTGCCATACAAAATAAGACAGCTTTGATTGAGGATATATGGTTTAGATTTATACATGTTCAGACATTTTATGTTCATTCATTCATTCATTATCTTCCGCTTTCTCCTATATTAGGGTCGCGGGGGTGTTCCCCATGCCCATCCAGGGGAGAACGTTTCGGGCGCTGGGCAGATACACGCAGGACAGGGCGCCAATCCATCACTGGACACACACTCACACACACACAGACACGCACACAAACACACTCTACATGGGGCCATTTGGAGAACTCAATTGACTTGATCCATGTTTTTGGACTGTGGGAGGAAACCGGAGAACCCGGAGGAAACCCACGCGGACACGGGGAGAACATGGAAACTCCACCCAGATGGGGATTCGAACTGGGAATCCCTAGTGCTGAGAGGCGAACGTGCTAACCACTAAGCCACCGTGCCGCCGACATTTTATGTTAACAAAAATAAAATTATAATAGAAACTTAGAATTGATGGATATTAAAAATGTATATGTGTTCAGCTGTTAAGCTGATTATAACAAAATACCATACTCAGACTATATCCACAAGTCAATACACTGTATATACAAAATATGGAGAATAGTATTAGAACATCTAAAGGAATTTGTTAACAGCATACAGTATTGTTGGTCCCTTGTTGTTAGTCTTGTGTATTCAGCTATTATGCTTTATTCTATGCATTTCGCCACTAAGGCTTATTTTGAAGTGTTTCATACAAGCCCAGATTAATTCCTGTTTATAAACAAATGAAAACGATTCTGTGTATTATATATTCTTCGGTTTAGCTAGTTGTTTTAATAATAAGTGTTATCTTATTCCTGTATTGCCCTGTTAACTTGTGATCAACAGTTTTAAAATAATTAGATGAAAGAACCTAGATGTACCTTAGAATAAAAAATACTGAAAAATTCCATTGGTAATGTTAATTGGTTTACTTCAGTTACTGAATTTTGATGCATTATAATAATATCTAATATCTATTTATTAGTTGTTAATTTTCTAAATTATATTGCTATCTCTAAAATAAAGATTTTCTTGATTAAAAACGAAATAAAACACACAAATATAATTTATGTATTTGTCATTCATACATCTTTAGTATGCAAAGCCAAAATCAGTCATTTCCACAAATTGAAACTTAAGATCACGTTCAAAGCATAATTGAAACAAGTAAACCAATAAAAAAATATTAGCTGTTTATCCAGTATGATCACGTCCAATCAACAGAAAAAGCTCATTACCCTGAGAGCACAGGTTGAAGTGCCGACCACGACCTTCCCGCCAACTCTTATCAAAGACATTAAAGATCAATTATTCAAATGAATGACTTCACTTCAGCTCTAAATGTTACTCATTTGGACAACTTCATGAAAGTTGCAAGATTTGTATGCATGAAATATGCATGGAAAAGCCATCAGGCTCTTCATAATGAATAAGCACACCTTGGTACTGACACACAGACTCAAAAACTGATTACACATGGAAGAAGTATTTATATGACATACTGTAAGGTGATGTCTTACTCAATAAAATTGAGAAGTATATATTTAAAGTATATAATAAAGCAAACATAAAATATATTTTCAATAAATAATTAATTTATTACACTGGGCAATGTTTTTGGCAAAATACACAATTGTTGATAGTTCCAGCTTAAAATCTCAAAATACCAGCAAATTTGATTCGGTATTAGTACTTTCAGAAACACATTTTTGTGTTCGAACCATGTTTTTGGCCATGAGAATGTCATGTAAACTGGAAATGAAATGATTAGTTGGGAACATGTGCATGAATGTTTGTCCTGTGACATTCCTGTATTACCTATATTATCCTTACCTTTTTTATCAAGTTGCATTAAGTGATACTCCAAATCCCCCACCTGCCACCTTTATTGGGATAAGCATTTTGAAATATGAATATACTGTATTTTTCTTTTAAATTGTTGCTTTAAAAATGTATATATCTTTTGATATTTAATGGGTTTTTCAATAATAGACATCACTGTCTAATAAATGATGATTATTTTAAAATGAATTTAAACACAATTAAAGCTGTTTAGCTTTAAAAGCTAGCTACAGAGAAATAATTGATTTAGTTGATTTGCTATATTTTAAATATTTCTGCACAAATGAGTCCCAAAACATGCCTATTTTTGTTTTTAAAAATTATGTAAAGAGAACCAACAAACCAAAGCAAACCGATTACACAAAAATAGACGTGATCATTCATTTTATAAGGCCAATAAATAATTGTTACATAATTCTTATGTATAAATCTTTATGATATGGTTGGGAAAAAAATGTGTTTTTACAATTAATTTATTAAAATAATTAGTTTTTCCTTTCTGACCAGAGACAAGATAGGTTCAAAGTGGTATCTGAAAGACTAAGAAAACAATACCTATAACTATAACCTTCCATAAAGGAAAATGCATGAAGCATAAAAGGGAGGTTGCCTTGATTGTTTAAGTACTGCATGAGTTCACTTGTTCAAAGGTTGGGTGGCTTAGTGTTTAGCACGTTCGCCTCTCAGCGCAAGGGATTCCCGGTTCGAATCCCAATCTGGGTGGAGTTTCCATGTTCTCCCCGTGTCCACAAGGGTTTTCTCCGGGTTCTCCCGTCTCCTCCCACAGTCCAAAAACATGGACCAAAGTCAATTAAATACTCCAAATTACCCCATATAGATTGTGTGTGTCTGTGTGAGTGAGTGTCCGCCCACTATAATGCACCCTGTCCTGGGTATATCTGCCCAGCGCCAACACACAAAGACTGCCAAAAGCAATTATTAAGATTCTATTACTACAAAGTATATCTAAATGCTAAATGGAGGACTCCTTACAAAAGCTACAATGAGGTGAACCACTAATTAGAATGTGTACACAACTATAAATTTGACCAGTCATTACTACATTTGTTACAGGTTGTCAGTCAGTTTGATGTAGTTTAGTGCATGATAATTTCCAAGGAATTTTCAGCAACACCCTTGACTGGATTTCTAGGGATCTTTTCACAAACCCTTAGAACTGATAGTCATTCATGATGATTTGGAATTGCAGACCATCAAAAGTGTCTGCCTTTAACTTGGCATCAACGAAAACATGATTGTGGTTATTTATTTATTTACAATTTTTATTATTTTAGGTAGGGCCGCTTTTGACACAGGACACGCTCTAGTCAATTCTCTAAAAAAATAAATTCTCAACAAGCAATGTAAAATAGTTTAAATGGTAACCAGATGGTTATTTTTTGTATGGCTTATCTACAGCTTAAAGCAATTCCACTTGCAAAATACCAAATGCAACATGACACCAATCACGTTCATAATTACCAAAAACAAATTTAGCACTGGGTGGCACGGTGGCTTAGTGGTTAGCACGTTCGCCTCTCAGCGCTAGGGATTCCCAGTTCGAATCCCCATCTGGGTGGAGTTTCCATGTTCTCCACGTGGGTTTCCTCCGAGTTCTCCGGTTTCCTCCCACAGTCCAAAAACATGGATCAAGTCAATTGAGTTCTCCAAATTGCCCCATGTAGAGTGTGTTTGTGTGCGTGTCTGTGTGTGTGAGTGTGTGCCCTATGATAGATTGGCGCCCTGTCCTGGGTGTATCTGCCCAGCGCCCAAAACGTTCTCTCCTGGATGGGCATAAGGGACCCCCCCGCGACCCTAATATAGGATAAAGCGGAAGATAATGAATGAATGAATTTTAGCACTGTATACCTAACCCCAGTACACATTTGAAGTCCATAGGTAATCTGCTTTGCAACATTTACATATTTTAGAATGTTTTCAATTACTATAAATTTTGAGATTTTTATTTTGGAATACTTAGATTCTGATGCTGAAAATAGAAAACAAGCATTCTTTATAAATTAGTTTTGTAGTTTCTTTCTGGAAATTAATTAGATTATGAGGCTCCAAAAGATGACATTTAAATCCTTTGGCCACATGTGCTTACACACATCTATTTAAAGCCCAGCTACACCCATATCGACCAGAGAGTTCATATAACCGAGTTTTTTTTATTATTAATTAAGCAGATGTTTATTAAACATTACCAACCTGTCTGCAGTTTTACAATTAGTTTTTATCATTAAAGCAAATTCACAAGTAGGCATTAAGATGTCCATGCTATGATTCTTCATACACTGAAGAATACACACAATCCTATTTACTTTTCTGTCCAATGAAATTTCCAACTTGCAATTTTTCATCATTATTAAAATAATACCTGATAAATGTCTTGGTAATTCTCAATATTTTCACTGTAGCTGGTATATTTGTCATGGTTGAAATCATTGGAAAAACAGGGCACAGATGGGAACTCCTCTCGGCTGGCATTGAAGTATGAGCCACTGGTTAAAACCCACCCCACCCCCCATTTTCCACATGCACATCAGATTGATCACAACGTCTTTACCTGCAATAAAACACATCATAGAAATCATTTGTAGTTAGGATGAAATGACATTGAAAGCTGTAATAAAATTTTCATGTTATATTAACCATTTATTTATCATCTTTTTACTTTTAACTTCACCTTGTTATAGTTAGCCATTTAATTTTTTATTGCATTATCCTGTCATTTAGGTTATTTTCTCTATTTCTTATTTGTAGAGCTTGAGATTAGTTTTCATCCATGTTAACAACTTCTGATGGTACTTTCATTACTTTTATTAGAGTATTTCATTTAGGTAATGAACATCTGTGTAGGCAATCATTAATATATCACTTATTATTCATCAATAATATAGTGATATTTATCTGAAAATGAGTGATTAATGCAGCTGTTAGAATTTGGATGTATTTAAAATGCTTTGTTATCACAACGTTGTTGCATCAGTCATGTAAGTCTCCAAGATTTTGTTCTGTCCCAGATCTGGAGCACAGACGACAGCTGACAGGCTGATATCGTTTCCATAAAGGCCTATGCTTGAAAACAATTAATATGCTCCCTGGAAAAAGAAATATAGAGGGAGGGGAAACTATTGTGTGGGACGGAAAACCTGTTAATTTGCTTGTAACAATAAGCTGCCTTTTTTGGTTGTCATGGTGATAACTATTAAAGTGTAGCAATGCCTTTATTGTCTATAATGTAGAACATTGTATTGTATTGATTAATTTGGCAAATAGTGACACATTTATTAAATATATTCTGAAGTAAAAGTATATTCATCATAGTTATGTTTTATTTATTTTGATTATTATATGAATTGTTTAAGTAAAATTATTAAACCTACTGCATTAGACTACAATTTTGTTTAATCATCTTTTGGCTGTTTGCCAATCCATTCAGGATTACCACATCAGATCAATATTCTCCAACTCCAGAGTATTCTTCACCAATTAACTTCTTGCAGGTTTCATTTTACTCATAAACATCCTCTTTGGACTTCCTTCTCTCCTCCTTCCTGTCAGCCCCATCCTCAGCCTCTTTCCCCTAATATGAATCAAATCTCATTATATGCCCAAACCAACACAAGTGAGCAAGTGTAGGTAAGAGATGCACAGATTGTTACATATGCCAGAGTATGTACCAAATGCAGCCAACATCTGAAAAGGGATGATTAGTAGAATTGCATGGACTTAAGATAACACCAGGTAAGCGGCAGAGTTTGAATCAGCTGATGAATCTTAAGTATGTAAGCTGGGTGACCAGTGAGAAATGAATTGCAGAAGTCAAGACAGGAATGGACAGCCTTTATCCAAACAGATTCTACATCATGCTATCATTATAAAAAATAATGTTGTTAGATGTCATCTATCTAATCTATCATGATAAGCATAAGAAGGACAGATACATGAAAAGGACTCTAAACACACCATCTTCACCATTCTTTAGAAGGAACGGGAAAGTATGTCATAGTTGATGAGATGATGGCTGGAGCAAGACACAGGACATTCAACAGGACATACAGCCAAAACTCCAAAGGAATGGTTTACATCAAAACATTCATGTGTTAGAATGGCCCAAATCCTGTTTGACAATCTGTACAAATGTGTATAATTTTCTCATTTAAGTTTGTGGGTGCAATGCAAAATATGTGAAAACGTTAAAGGGAATAAATATTTTTTTAGGGTACACCATTTGCCTTAAGGGGTAGAAATCATTCCAAAATGATTTTAACGCCTCGGTTAAAAAAAAAGAAAAAGGTCCACCATGGTCACAGAAACAACTTGAATCTGATAAAAATAATCACAAATAAAAATTCTTTGAAAATGCACAAATTAAAATCAGACATTGCTTTTGAAACATGCTTCAACATTAACCTCATTTAACAGGCCTGGACAAAAATGATGCTACCTTTGAAAATAATGTGACCAAGGGTGCATGTTAATTCAAGGTGTGTCCACTAATTCGCATCACAGGAGTCTACACTACACAGGTATATGTCTTGTAACCAGTCAGTGGGCCTATATATATAGGGCTACAGGTAGTCCCCGAGGTTTGGTGACATGGTGTGTGTAGCACACTCAACATCGACCGGAGGAAGAGAAGGAGAGGGTTGTCTCAAGAGATTGGAAATAAAATTATAGACATGTTAAAGGTAAATGTTATAAGACCATCTCTAAGCAGCTTGATGTTCCTGTGACTACAGTTGCATGCATTATTCAGAAATTTAAGATTTATGAGACTATAGCCAACCTCCCCAGACGAGGCCGTAGGAGGAAAATTGATGACAAATCAAAGAGATAGACAATATGAATGGTAACAAAACAATCCAGAAAAACATAAAAGATTAAAGGTGAACTTTAAGCTCAAAGAACATCAGTGTCAGGTCGCACCATCCGTCATTGTTTGAGACAAAGTGGACTTTATGGGAGAAAACCAAGGACACCATTGTTAAAAACAAATCACAAAAAAGCCAGACTGGAATTTGCCAAATTACATGTAGACGAGCCCCAAACCTTCTGGGAGAATGTCCCATAGACAGATGAAACAAATATGAAAGTTTGCCAAGGCACATCAGCTCTATGTTAACAGAGAGAAAAATGTATATTAAGAAATAACACTGTCCCTTTGCTGCACTGAATGCTTTGCCTCATCTAGCACAGGGTATCTTTAAACTGCAGGGTACAATGAAATCTCAAGAATATAAAGGGATTCTAGAGAGAAATCTGCTGCCCAGTGTCAGAAAGTTTGGTCTCAGTCGCAGGTCATGGGTCTTGCAACAGGATAATGACCCAAAACAAAAAGCAAAAGAAAAAAAAGCAAAAAAAAAAAGAATGGTTAAGAGGAAAACATTGGACTATTCTGAAGTGGTCTTCTATGAGCCCTGACCTAAATCCTATTAAGCATCAGAAGCTGAAACGTGCCGTCTGGGAAAGACACCTTTCAAACCTGAGACAACTGGAGCAGTGTGCTCATGACGAGTGGACCAAAATACCTGCTGAGAGTTGCAGTCTCAGTGACAGTTACAGGAATCATTTGATTGCAGTGACTGCTTAAAAAAAATGTGCAACAAAATACTAATTTAAGGATACCATCATTTCTGTTCAGACCTGTTTCTTGAGTTTTTTTTGTTTTGTTTTATCATTCTGTTGAAGCACGGTTGAAAAGCAATGTCTGACTTTCATTGGTTAATTTTCATAGCATTTTTATTTATTATTACTATTGTCAGACTCAAATTATTTCTGTTTTTCTTTCATTAACCGAAGGTTACCAACAATTTTATCTGTATGTCTAGAACTCTGTGAATCCAGAAAGAGTACTTTGATTTTAATGTTAAAACTCTTAAATATCAGTATACCTAATGAATTAAATCTACCAAACTTAAAGGTTTTTAACTTAATATTTTTATATGCAGAAAATAATATGACAAAGAACAACAACTATATGTAATAGTTTTATTATTATTGATATGTAATGCAATGCTTTACAAAATTCAATCAGGTCTTCAAGTGAAACTACAGAAAATTCAACACAGCAACTGCAAAGAAAAAACATCATGTATTAGCAACTATGAGAATGTTCACAAAATCTTAGATCTGAATTCTGTATTTCAACAGGATTATGAAAAATAAATACTAAATTGAATTGCATTTTTAAAGGATATGCACACATAAGGATACACATCGTGCTGTAGGTCCATGAGTAATTTGTGTAATGGGACACCATCTTTAACAAAAACAAAAAGCTGATTTACCCTCAACAGGATTTAAAGCCACACAAGAAAAAGTACTATAGAACTACATGGAGTATTTAACCAAAAACAACTTGTACCTCATGTAATCTGGTATGGAACCTCCTTAAATTAACAGTAAGGATAGAGAGCCATTCTACTAAACTTCTGTGTATGTGATGCATTAAATATAGTCTTTGTTTAAACACATTTGATCATATAAAAATGCACAAGAAATCTCAATCCTGCAAAGCTGAGCATTTATCTACTTGCTTAATAATGCTGTTATTACCTTAATGTCATGTAAAGCAGTCCATACTTGAAAATGTTGCTTGGAAAAGAAATATGCAATAAATAAATAAAAAAAATTATAGGGCATGTTACACAAAGTATGTATTATTATTATTATTAACATCCTTAAAAAAAAGTAATCTAACAATTTATGACTTTTAGACAAGATAGACATAAACATGATTTCATGAGTTAAACCTGTATAATGGGGTATTTACTGATTATCACATTTGTAAATAAATAAAATAAAACATAACTTAAGTAATGTTGTCAATATAAACATGCTTATAAACTCATTAAATATTTCAGTAACACTTTACATAAATCAGGTATTCATATTAACACATTTGTAAAGCTTTATAAAGTGTCTAGTATGCTTTATACAGGAACAGTCATAAACCTTTGCTAATGTGCATAGATGTACATAACCACACACAAATTGTTAGAAGAACATGCCATAAGGCTTTATAACATAAAGTGACAATGTATTATAAATCAATTATATTAACTCTTCATTAACTTGTTATAGAGACCAGTGACAAAGCCTTATAACATTTTGTTTAACACGTGCATTTCCTGAAAATTACTTAAGTGCTCATAACAGTTTATGAAAGCTTATAAGCTCTCTTTACAGGCATAAAGTAAAATGTTGTCATTATTTAACTCGGTAACACTTTCTATGAATCCAGAATTCATAATGCATTATAAATGCATTTATAAAGCCTTATAAAGTAATCATAATGCTTTATAACATTTATCATTAGGCTTTGTTAATGTACATAGATGTTCATAGCCATAGTCATAAATTGGTATAACAATTGGACATGAGGTTGTATAACACAAAGTAACATAATACATTGTAATATGAATTTATATAAACTTGTAAATTTGTTGGATGTTTATACATTCTTACATAAAACAAGATGATTACACTTTCTCTGTAAAGAGCATTTATAAGCTTTTATAAGTCATTTTTACTAATATGTATGCAGTCTCTTTCAAAGTATTAATTACAACACTTTACTGTATGCCTGTAAAGAGAGCACTTAGTCGTTTTCAGAAAAAAGTGCAGGTTAAACACAAATGTTATATGGCTTTATGTTGCTGGTCTCTATAAGTTGATGAGCAGTCAAAATATGTAATATATGGGTCAATGTGTTATAAGAACATGCCATAAAAACATTTATGTACATTAACAAAGGCTTATGACAAATGTTATAAAGCCTTATGAATACTTTATAAATGCACTTATAATGAATTATGAATACTTTATTCATAGGAATTGTTACCAATATTTCAAGTTAATGGCAAAAATAAACAAGTACCGTAGCTGTGCTTTGTTTATCTCCTGTGGCCAGTTAGAAATGCACCATCTGCTTTAGCAGAGGTCAGTGCCATCACAGACTATAAAAGTCTTACATGTAAGTGTCAAAAAGTCAGGGGTGAATGGTTTGACTGAGAATCACTAAAGCATGGACGACTTGACCGCAGTTGTAGCGGCTAACCTATGACTTGTGAGGAGGTGTGGAGCCAATTCACACCATCCTGAAGAAATATAAACAAAGCACACTGCTATTAAAAAAGGCAAAACTTACATTAGGATTAAAAGTTAAAAAGGTTCTGTGTCATGTGGGTCTTAATCTCCTCCGCTACAGAAAAGTTCTGAATACTAAAGTAAATAGTGTTGTTATTCTGTTGAATGAAATTCAACTGTTATTCATGCAATTTAAAAAATATCTGCATCTTGTTAGTTCCCGTCATTGACACTGATGTCAACACATAATGGAGTTCTAAAAACCCTATAAGACTAAAAAGTATTTTGCAATTTTATACTAATCTGGAAGCAGAACTAGTGCAACATCCTGGTACATTTCTATTTTATTACTACTAATAAAACCATGTATTACTTCTTACTTACCTGGTTAGCGCTTTTTGGCTCCAGTCTTTGAATTTGCTGTGTCCTTTGGTCTTGCAGAACGAGCAAATTGCTTAGGTTTGAATTAAGTATAAACCAAAAATGTTACAGTTCTCCAAATACATTTTGCTAGAGTTAATAGCAAACACTAGCAGTTAAAAAAAATGCATCATTCATCATAGATACGATTGACATTCAAACTTCACAGTCAATATATTAAAACCTGAAAAAAAAAAAAACTGCAGCAGGCAGGAGTATGTGTCAAAAAATCAACAGCCACTGATCAACTGACATTTTCATGCTGCAGAAAAGTAGAGGTGAATGAAATAAGCAAGCAAAGGATACAACCACTAGGGGCTTGTCGTGCAAGACATATCCATTTGTGTCCCTCAAGGCCTTCTCTGCACTTTTCTCAGTAGGGAGCCCTATGAAGGCTTGACCTTTCATTCTTCCCTCTTTCATCAAAACAATATCAAACCTAGACATGTCCAACAGACAAAAGAAAACCCTACAATCACTTACACTTGTAAGTGTAACCTTTTAATCACCGACTAAAAATATTATCTTATTCTCAGGAATCAGGGCTTGATATCTTTAATATTGTTTACATTTCATTCTTAAAGTTAAATAATATAATTTATTATATGATATCCTTGATAAATATATGATATTCTTGAAAATTTGTTATATATAATATGTATCAAGGTGGTAAAACAGCATGGCATATTAAAGTGTATTTTTTTTAAAAACATTTTACATTATTTTATTTTAATGATGACTAGATCCTAAAATTATACCACACTGACTAAAATATAATGTAATTAACATTTTCTTAAGTAAAGTCAGTGTAGTTTAATCTGCCATGTGTTCATTTTTTTCTTCTCTTTCTGATTATCCCTCATATGAAACATTTTTCTTTCCAAGGGATAGCAAAATAAGTTTTAGACCCCTTCTCACCAAATAAAAAAAAACAGTCCCTGGGATTGGTAAGTTAATATTTAATCAATGAATTATTTAATGACTTTGAAAAGTATTTATTTATTTATTTTTAAATTTATAAATTTCAGTTGGACTGTTCTTTAAACCATGCCTTTGGCACCAACACATGAAAGAATTTATGACACTGGAAAAAACTTGTAAGAGTAGTGCCTAATTACTAAAAATGGATAAAACTCTGCTCTGTGAATGGTTCATCATCTAAATAAAAAAACAACTGTGTTCAGTTTTAAACAAACTAACAAACTATGCATATTTGTGACATAAAACATAAAAAAACCTAGGTTAATATTTAAGCTCTGACACAATCTAGGATCAAGGCAGCAATTTACAAAACAAAAGTGTTTTATATTTAAAATAATGCATCAGGGGATTCCTACAATTTTTTTAGGAGAGTAAATGGAGAATTAAGTTCAAAATATCCAACAGAACAAATTTGCCAAATAAAGGTGTTTAATTTTATTTTTTATTTTTGTTCTAACTACTTTATTACTTTATTTTATTTAAAAACTCAATTTACCTGTAAACCTTGTGTTATCCTCTATAATCTGTGCATTTGTACTTTTTGATGTGAGTAATTATAAATGCCATATAAAACTTAACTACATTTTTCAATATAAATGCAATGCATATTTGATGATTGGTATAGTTCACCGGGTAAGTGGGGTATTGCCTATGAGGTAATGTGGGTATACAAGGGTAAAGTATGCCAGGTGTACCACCTCATCATTCTTTACAAAGGGCAGCTGGCACAAGGTGAGTTACATTCTTCTCTAAGGCTACCTCAGCCCTCACAAGCTTTCTTCTTATATAAACAAACATACACCTCAGTTTATTTTTGCCATAGTAACTGGCTTGTTCTTTAGGAGTACAGGCTTATAAAATTACAAAATAAATAAACTGAACTTGAAAGTCATATTTATGTGTATTTTTCAGCTCCCCAAGGCACCAATGCTGCATATTTGCAAGCTAAGTTTCCTGCCATGTTACTGTCTCTGGTTTGGTAGTAAATATATAGAGTCTGATAATCAGAAGAAGCTTACATGTTTCTGTCTTGCTCTGATGACAGGTCAATATACCTGCCATAGATGTACCTCAGATCCTGACAAAAAAAAAAGTCAATATTTTTATATTTGGGATATAATTGAGAAGTGAGAATGCAGTGAGAAAGTGATTTTTTCCTTTTTTATGCTTACCTTTTCCTCCACTTGTTTGGCAATGTTTTTCACATAAAGCCTGCATGTTGACTCCCCAGGCTCATAATTCTTAAATACAGACATCTTCTTTATCTCTGTCATGTATCATCATACAACACATTAAGCAAGTTATATTAACCACCATTTAATGATATGATCAATGTGATACCAAATGAATAACTTGAATGAACTGATATTGTATTATTTTGTAAACAGTGCCATGTTAATTATACCAATATTTGGCAAGGCCTACACAGTTTAACAAAACAAAATTGTAAAATTAATAATACTGAATTTAGCACAATCTGTTCAGAACTGGATGTTCAGAACAGAACTTTTCTTCTGGAAACATTTGTCTCATTATGCCTGAATTTTCATTGTTTAAGGGTTGTAATACTAATTTTGTTACATGAAAAAGCTTTGTCTTAGGATTACATTAGACTTTTGATATTTTTGTGGTCATCTCTGAAGCAGTTGGACAAATTGATACAACCATCATAGACTTTGGTGGAGCTTACTGACATCTAACAGAAGTGTATTAGCACATGTTTGCATGTAACAATATCAGTATTACTGTATACTCAACAAGGTCTACAGAACATTATTGATGTTTTCTCAACACAATTCATTTTTGTCCATGGTTAGACCCAGTATATCAAATATGGGCATAACATGGATAAAAGGAATAATGCACATCAGTGGTCTATTTTACAACACTTATCTAAACATGCTTAAAAGTTTTAGATTACTAAGTTCAATGGCAACAGTGTAGGTGAGAAGTGTTTTAATTAATTGAACTTTGATGTAATAACAGTTCTTAGGTCATTTTTAATCATGACATTTACCCTGCTTCATACAGATCACCAAAACAAGGTAATAAACTGAAAGTAATTAACAGCAAAGTAAGTGCTGATTAATAAATAGTCTGATAGATGCATAACCGATGACTATAAGCTTAATTTATTAGTTGGCATAAAAGGTTTTATTTAATAGTGAGGATACAAAACACAGCATTGACTGACATTTTAGCTGTTGTAAAAAACAACATTGAAAGTATTTGTTCATCTGCCATCACACACATGAACTTGTGTTCCATAAGGTTTAATATGATGTCAGCCCACCATTTGGAGCTATAGCAGTTTTATCTTTTCTGGAAAAGCTTTTCACATGTGTTAGGAGCATTTAAAAGAATTTTTTACCATTCTTGCAAACAGAGGTCAGACAATAATGTTAGACAAGAAGGTCTAGCTGAAATTTACTGATTCACGGTGTCATTTTATGTGACCTACCATTTTGTGGCCGAGTTGATAAGTCATTTCCAGTTGACTGTGGATATTTAGTAGTGAGGAAATTCTACAACTTGACTTGTTGCACAGGTGGCATGCCATCACAGTACCTTGCTAAAATTGACTAAGCTACTAAGCATGACTAAGTTCATTAATTTGTAGAATCAGTCCACATGCTTAGGTCCTTGGATTTATAAACATGTGACCATGTAAGTGATTCATACATCAGAATTCAATAATTTAAATAGGTGAGCAAATACTTTTTGCAATATAGTGTATGCTGAGCAAAAATCTACTGATATGGTGTTGACGGTAATACCATCTCGGGAGAGTCGGCCCTTCTCCAGGTCTCTTCTGGAAATGAATTCAGAAGGGATTTCATTTTGCTCATCACTCTCCTCCTCTGTGTAGTTCTGTGTACTTGGGTACATCTTCCCGAAGCCTGACTTTCTTTCTTCTTGCTCTGCTGAGTCTAGCAAGAAAAACAAACAAGCAATTACAACACAAAGGCAGACACATTTACCCTATTGTTTGTGTCACTTCCTTATTATTCCTTTATTATGTGAAGCCATGTTTATGTTTTAAGTCAAAACAAACACTTTTTACTACATTTTCTTCTTTTAATTATTAATGTATAATAAAATTAAATCATTTTTTTTTAGATTATAGATTTTGCCATGTCTACTGATCTTGTTTCAGTGAAACCTATGCACATCACTGATTTTATACTCCAGGACTATATATATTATAAAAAAAAATAATAATAAATTATTTTCACCTTGAAAACAATACGTTGTCACAGTTAAAACTTTAAAAACTTGGACCTCATCATATAAAATCATAGTAATTCTGAAGTAAAAACTAATTTAATAAATTTATAAATACATTTTATTTACAACCTTTTAAAGGGTGTACCATAATTACATAACCTAGAACTTGACAGCGATGTGGCTGGTAAAAAGACTTTTCATTTCATTTCATGTACAACAAGGTGTACAACATTGCCTTAATTAACTTGAATTCAAAATATTCAAATAACGTGAATTCAGTATTGTGGCTCTCACAAACATCAGTATAAGGACTGTGCAATGTTTCCTTTAGGATATGGACTTTGGGAGCAGATATCCAACTCGAGTATCCATAATGAATGCACAACACAAATCTATGTGCCTCGTCTAGACTCAGCAACAGTCAGTTTCCAACTGTTTTGTGCAGATGGAAGGATCCATGTGTGAAGAAATCCCTAAGGAGCCTTGGATTCAGCATGTACACAGAAAACTGTGGCTGGTGAGGGCTCCATAATGGTATGGGGTTTATTTATTTACTGGCATTTCATGACACTACTTTCTGACAAATTACACCTGCTCATGTCCTGCGTTCATGCAAACTTATTGGCAGAGGAACACTCATTTTATTTGGGCGTTTTGTTTTTCCCTATGGCCTAACTGACTGGAAGATTTAGTCTAACTCTTTTTGTAGCCAGATGCACACAATACATTTTGTAAGTTTATATTTTGAGGAAATATGTTCCTTTAAATGTTAAAAGTGAAAATTGCATACATCAGAACCTTGTTGATTTCATGGTTCATGCTTAAATTTATTCAGTTTGATATTTTAAACTGAACCAGTCATGTTATAAAAAGACAGCAAAAAAAATAAAAGTGACAGAAAAAAGACAAGCTTAGTAAAACAAGCACCGTTTGAGTGTGTAAGAATCTCAGGATGAGAACAGTATGTGTGTGCAAGATCATGCTGTGCGATATGTGCTGTCAGACACTACGGGTTGCCGTAAGCAACAAAAACGAAAAAAAAAAAAAAAAAATGCAGAGAAATTATGAAGAGCAGTGGTCCAGTACAAATCCTCCAGAAACATGTCATACAGACTTAGTGTCAGTATGTGTGTGTGCATAGGAGAATAGGGAGTACAGTGATAAAGTCCCCGTTTTCCAAACGGCAGCTAGCTTTTCCCTCTAGCTTTTGATACAAATCATATTGGGCCTTATCCTCTTCTGTACAAACAATGCTACTTATCTGTCCAAAACAATAAGAATGGAAGAAAAAAACTTCTCAACTAAGTTTACCTTATACAACTGGCTATGGCATACACGTGTGTGTGTGTGTGTGTGTATATGTGAGTGTGCGTGTATATATAAAACATACATATTAAGGAACGTAATGACATTTAATAATGCACATGGTTTTAACCCAACAAGTATCTGTCAGTTTAAAAATAGCCATCATTAAATTTTTAACTGTGCATGATAATTATTTTTTCAAAATAATGAAATACCCATTTGAGCTTTAAAAAGAACTTAAGAGAATTACAAAAAAAAATTAATAACTAACTTAGCTTAGTACCTGATTTGGATTCTGTCAGAGAATTGTGTGCCTTCTCATTGGGTATTATTTCCTGTACCCTGGTGGGTGTCTCAGCTGGTATGTGAAGTTCAATCTTTTTGGGTCCCAGTGAGAGTGGCTGTTCAAACACATCAGATGGCTGCAAGGCTGGCCCAGAGGTGCTAGTGGAGCATCAATTACATGGTTATCATTTAAAGTGAAACTTGCTCCACAGTCAGCTCCTGTCAGTAAGTTATTAGTACTGCTATATTTAAAATGCATAACAAGCATATTAAAAACAATCCTGTTACCATGTTGTCAGTTATATGTTATATATAAACAGTAATATGTGCATACAAAAAAGCCGCACATTCATTATAACAATAAAATTATTGGGCTGCTTTTCTTTACAATTGAATTTGAGTGGTCATGCAGTTCCCTTTCTGCATTATAAAAATAAATAAATGTCATTTGGCAACATATATACGCACGCACACGATTAGCTATATGCAATTCTAATGTCACCATTTTAATGTGTAAATGGTTAAGTAACCACAGTTGAGTTTTAAAGATATAAATATATCAGACACTATCTAGGCTAGTATATAATATTTTAATTTTAATGATAAGCAAATTTTGTGAAACTGATTGTGAAAGTAAATACTCATTCTTCTAATTGTCTCAGGAACCATTACAACCATATTTGTTAAAATAACAGGGTTTGTTAATATGACTGTAGTACCTGTTAGAAATAGGTTTTGGGGTGAACAGAAACTCTTTCAGTTTAGGTTTCTTCCTCGTGGACGCTGTCTTTGATCTGAGAGGTCTTTTGCACTGCTGGTTAACGAGCCCCATCAGCCTAATCATCCTGTTTGAAAGGTAGCAGCAGGGTGACAGAAACCGATTAAACATTCATGTTGTTTGAACCAGAGGTAAAAACAAGAAGTTGAGAATAAAAAAAACAGTGTTTAAATATGATATGCCTGAATGGATCCTAGAAAAGGCTTTTTTTCTTTTAACGGTACATGAATATAAAACAAGGCTCTCATACAAATGAGGCTGTTTCTCATATTAATGTGTATAATATTTTTTCAGACTGATATTTTCTGAATGCACAGTGGACACAAAGTCAAATTGACTTAATTTACACAGATTAATATAACTGACATTTGGGATTATTAGTAGACCTGACTAGGCAGAATGTACACAATATGGGAGTTTTATGTTGCTGCTAAAATTGATCTAAAATAATGGTTAATGGTTTCCTTTGTATGAAGTAACTACCTTAAGGTTTTCTTAATACCTTGATCATTTAAACAAATGGGATTGATGTGAGGTCACGGTGAATTTTTATCAGTTAAACATTTAAATCAACTTTGAAAGTAATAAATATGGGACACACAGACAAAAGCATTCAAGCCAGAAACTTCTCAGCTGTCAAAAAAACAAATACATTTTACAATTTTACAGAGAAATGGATCTTATTTTCATAATAACAAGGGAAAACATTTTCTTTTGTTGTTCTTATTCATTATGTTTTTTGTTATAGTGCATATGGCAGTAAATCACTAAAAGTAATAAACAATTTTGCAGGGGGGAAAAAATAGAATAATAAAAGTATATTAAATTGCTTGCTGCATGGATTTGCCTGCAATTATAATTAATAAACGACAACTGAAGTGTCTTTGATCTGAATATGATCACAGAGAGTCTTAGGGATCTTATGGATGGCGTAACACAAGCATATTTAAGCCAAGTGTTTAAGATCATAAATTTGACAAAAAAAAAAAAAAAAAGATACAAACATAAATCATAAATTACTCAGTAACAATGCCATTATTTAAAGTATACTGCAAAACTGAAGGGACTTATCTAGCCCCAGTTTTCCTGACCTCTCTTTATCTTCATCATCACCACTCTCATACTCTGACTCCTCATCTTCGTCACTGTCACCCTTAGGCAGTGGGGGATTCTCAGGAGGCAAAGTAGGGGGAAAGGGCACCGTTGAAGGCAACAGACCATGAATCATTTCAAACTGAAAAACAGAAATGTTTCGAAACCACACTTCAGCACTCTTTTAATAGTCTGAAATATTTTAGCCACTTTAAAATCAGCTGGCATTGTAGGTCCCCAAATGCACAAACACAATCCTGACCAACCAAGGAATGGACCTCACCAGATCTCCAAAAGGTGTGCTCTGGTATCTGGAATATGTATCTGAAATAACATTCAACTTCCTAAAAATATTACTAAACAATAGTGTACAGTCCCATAGAAAGCAAGCCACAATTAGCTGTGAATTCTGGCACAACTAATTTTTTTTTTTTTATTTTTTTTTTTTTTTATAAAAGCATTAAGTTTCCGAGCAATATGTGCCATTTCCTATGTGGGATCAGTCCAGACAAAATAAATGTACTCCCTACAAGCATCATTGAGCCTTGGCCACCCATGACTCTGTTTCCCGTTCTCTGATTGTCCTTCCTTGTGCTATTTTTAGGTCAGTCCTGAACACAGCATACTGGGAACACCCTACAACACCTGCCATTTTAGAGATGCACTGACCCAGTCATCTAGCCATCAAAATTTAGTACTTGTCAAAGTTACTTACATCATTACACTCGCCCATATTTCTCGCTTCCTTCCACCAGATCTGCTTTAATACAGGACAGTTTACCTGCTCCCTAATATATCCCACAACTTGAATTGTGCCATTATAATGATATAATCATTGTTCTTTAATCTAGTTCACAAGATGTCTAGTACAAGGTCAGCTGATATCCATTACTGCACATCAGAAGATGTTTGCAGTTCAGAAGATGCCGCTATTCAAGCAAGAGATCCATGAATCTTATACAAATAATACAAAAACTTGTAATACAAAATTAGTGCAAGTTTACTACAAAATTAAACCTTAAAATGAATAAAAATCGAATAAATACTTATGAAAATATTGATTTTATAAATAATACCAAAATATAGGAATAATAATGATGCAAGTCTGATAGCTTACTGTCGGAGGACAAGGAGTTAAGTGTCCAAATGGGCATGGCAGGTTCATCTTATTCATCAGGTGAAGTACCTGCATTGTAGTGAATTCAAACTATCATTAGAATCAAAAAGCAGCAGACAGAGAATGTGTGTGTGCGCGTGTGTGTGTGCGCGTATGAGAGAGAGCGAGAGAATGTGTGTTCATTTGTATTTGCCTTTATACACCTGCTGTTATGTGCCTTACAGACAATAATTGGGACCTAGGCACCATATGCAGCCAAGATTGCTATGTGGAATTGGATTTGAAAACGGCCTCACAAGTGTGCTAGCAGCCCCATGAGGGCAGAAGAAGGACTGCAGGTGTAATTCATTTTTCAGCACAGACTTTACATTGTGCGGTGCAGGTGCTAATGTTCATTTCAAAAATCCCAAATGGCTGTACATTACAATTCAGTGGTAAATAATAGCACATACAAACAATTATCGAGCTGTTGATGGCTTTCCTGAAGGAAGAAATATAACTTATGACACATGCATATTGGAAGTTGTTTACTTAAATAACAAAAAACTTAAAGCATATTTCATTAATAACTTGGGTAACAGAAATAAAATATTATTTGTAAGTTAAGTGGCAGGCTACAAACATTTAAAAATACATTTTGCCTAGCTCAGGACAAAAGCAAATCAATTGTGCCCAGCTAGAATTCTGCTTAATTTTAGTTTCAAGCATTTAGCACAGATACAATTTTCTAATGAAGCTTTCCTGTAAACCACTCATCATGTCCTATTAAAACTTATTTTGAAATTTGCTTAATGCAGACATTATTTTGACAGAATCAACCACTTATGATACTATGCTACATGATCTAAATTACACATTACTATAGGAACAGCAGTGGCTTAGTAGTTAATGTACTGGATCATTGAACAGAAGATTGACGATTCAGCTCATGCGCTGCCAACATAGCCAACAGCCCATGTTGTGAATGGAGCAAGCCCTTATCCTACATTTGCTTAAATTGGGTAAAGTATGTACTGTTGCAAGTAACTCGGCATGCGGGAACCTACTTAATATTGTTGTGGTTAATGCTGACTACCAAATGCTGAAGCCTGAAACATATAGGCTATTCCTGCTCAATGCTATAAATGTACATTACTGTAAAGATATTCTTTAACAAACCAGTCTACTAAAGCACGTTCTACAGTTTTACTCATATATGTTTGTCAGAACTGTAAAATCTAATCTTAAAATTCTTACACTTCTTAGAAACTAAAAACAAATATGTTTAGGTATTTCTACACCCATTTGACATAGACAAAAATAATCAGCACTTACCTGCACATAAAACTTTGGAACACTGAGGAGTGTGTGTGTGATATTTGTCACAATTGCACTCGATGGGGGAGGGTAAAAATATTTTAGGGTTGGAATTGGTTGGAATTTCAGCCTGTACAGGGTAAAAGCACAATCTGATTAAGAGGCACTGCTAGACAGGAAGAAGGGAAAAGGGTAAGGGAGTGCTGATCAGTACTTAAAATAAAGTACATGTGAACAATTAACAACATAACATAAGGTGTCAACTTAATCATCACACTGAGAGTACAATGCTTTTTTGTACCTAAAAACAAATGAAACACATGACACTTTTAAGTTAATTATAGAACATAAACACAAACCAAGGGAATCAGGTAACAAACATTATATCAAAGGCATTTAACTGTTTAATTATTGCTATTATACAGCATATATTCTAATATTTTAGTGAAGATAAAGGAGTTACAATAATTACTGATCCACAGTGAAACTTTTTTTTTTTTTTTTTTTTTTTTTTTTTTTTTTTTTTCAAATTAGTTTCTCAGTTACATTAACATGGTCTTTTCATTTTTTTTTTGAAAGGTCACATAAGCAAGCAATTTAAAATTACTTCAAAACTTGCATTTTGTCCAAACAGTCTAGTCAAGTTATAAAGCAGGAAACAATAAAAATAGGACACAAACCTAAAAAATAAAAAGCATGATAAATAAATAAATAAACTTTTGAGATGTGACTGTGATTGAAGGTGAGGTGACTGTTACTCTTGCTGAAATTATACCTTTGCCCCAAGCCTCTTTATCAAATGCCACCTGGTGCTACCAAATGGCATGAGCAGACGGCCTGTCAGCGTCACACCCAAGAACAACTGGACATGTTGCTGACAGCAACACAAGCACACACATGCACACATACCTCCCCACACACACACTTTGTAAGTTGGAGAGTATGGTTGCTGATAGTCACTGATGCAACGATGAATTTCATATACAGTACATAGACTTAAAAAGCAGAAATACACACACCTACATACTGAGACAAAGAGCAGCAGAGTATGTACACTGCAAAATCAACTATTCATTACGTTAATTAAGAGGTCAGACACTGCTCTTATGTTGGCAGAGCAATGAGCAAAGCAATCACAGGACACCCAAATAGTAATGTATCACACATTTTCACACTGCGAGCTCAAACAATGTACATGTTTTCAGACTGCAGAAGAAAATATGCAGATAAGGAAAACATGCAAACTTCACACAGAAAAGACCTTGCCATCCTAAAGAAACTCTGAGCCAGTGCATAGCTGCAGCCAAGCTTATATTTTGATGCTTGTTTATTTATACAGTCACTGGCAACATTATAAGTTATGCCTCTTGGTTTTTACACTAATTGTCCATTTTGTCAGATTTAGTTTGTAGGTTCAAAATACAAACTGTAGTTATACAGACTGTAGCTCTCTCTGCATACTTTGTTTGTACACCTTTATTCTGTCCTCTAAGTCACTAGTCTCTTACAGAACACAAATGTGTATTTCGGGAGTGGATGATTCTCAACACAGATGTGGTAGTGATGTGCTGGTATGTGTATGTTCAATAATCCATCAATCAAAAATGTTCGATAACAAAAATCCAATAGGCATCCTGAGTTCTGATGAAAGATTTGAGGATTAACACAAACTGTGCAGAAAAAAAAGCCACTCTGATATTACATCAACAAGGTGAAGAAATAGGGTAAATGCACATGGAGTAAAGACAAAAATTTCTGATTCACTCATATAAGCAGGACTGCACATAAGTGGTGTGCATGAATTGTCAAAATGAATGATTGCGCACCTTAAGTTACAATGTGAAGCATGTTTGCTCACCATTATGTTTGTCATTTTTTGGGCTTCTGTAACATACATAGTCTGGCTCCAGAGATATTAGTTTATAACTGCCATTTTTTTTTGTGGTTTTACTTTTACTTAAAACACCAGACTAAAAATAAAAATAAAAGTATTTGTGAAAAAATGGCTGCCCCAGTGAATGTATTCATATTAGTTCAAAGAAAAACACATGCACATTTTAACAAATGATCTACTGTTATTTTACTATTTGCAAGTGATGGTGTTTTTGTAGTGCAAGAATATATCATAGTTCTCTTACCCAAGATGAGGTGCAATGCCATTATCAATTAAAGGAAGGTTTTTTGGTTCTTTTTTCCCTTCATTATCTTGGTTATCAAATCTAAAACAAAAAGTTAAAAAGAAATAGAATGATACAATTTAAGTGTCATTTCATTAAGACCAAACTTTAGACATAGAAACATGTCACTATTGGAGCGAATTGTTCTTTCGTTAGCACAAATCTAAACTTTTCATTTTCACAGTTAGAACATTTTCATCCTTCCACGTTATTCTACTTCAAAAATGCTACAAAACAGGCAATATAAAAAAAATATGACATGTCTGCTGCAAACGCTGTCCATTGGTGAATCACTTTTAATTGACAGTTATGATACATAAAAGCCTTAAGACTGACAGTATAATTTTTGCCGCAGGTTACAACACATCACTTTGACAATTTAGGAAGGACTTTTTAATAACATCATTAAAATATTAGAAATTATTGTACCCAAGACAAAAGTATTTAAGTCAACAACCTGCCAAGCTGTCACTGCTAAACACTTGCAGAATCTTAACGCTTACTTATATCACGGACACATTTTGATGCTGGATCTAAAGGCATCCTTTAAACACTGTAAACATCATGATAAAGACCAATTTATGAGTGGATAACTGTGCTTACATAAATGTGTTTAAATTTTGATACATACCCTACATATTGTGAAATTGTGCTTATGTAGATTTATTAGTGCTGCAAAAAAAATTGGTGTTGATGCATCTAATTAATTTTTAAATGAACCAAGCATTAACATATTTGTGCATTTATTGCAGCTACAGTCTTTTTACTCCCTGTAGCCTTTTAAACAAATGCAATCTTGATCTTAGGAGCCTTGTGCTCTTGGCTACTGAATACTCAATAAGTGAAAGTTGCTTTTGTTGCCTAATGTTAGGACTGCTATACTCAAGCCTCAAAACATTTGAATATACCTACATTAATTACTGTAGCAGAGGTCGACATGACACAAGGTGTGCTTTCAAACCTAAACTATAAAGATGACAAGTTAAAAGCCTTGTGTGAAACTCTTTTCCTGCAAACAAGTCTCATGTTTACTTAGTGCGTTGCTCAATAATTAGATAAATCTGAAATGGAACGAAACTATAAACCATAAAATCCAAGGGAGCTGCATAGATGCATAAGACAAAAACTTCCAACATTGTTTATTAATCCACTATCATATACCATCCACCTATATTTATACTTACATACTACATTAAGTAAGATAAGTCTTTTTTTTCCTCAAACATCGGCATTAATATACCTACCTTTCTACAACTTTTGGACTCTTCAACACAACATTATCTTGATCTTTTGCAAACTCAACAACAAGAGTGTGACCCAGAATTCTTAGCTGATGCAGTCTTTTTAGTGCCTACAGGTAAAAGAACAGCAGTTTGAGTTTCCAAGGTTGCCTGAAATTTTCATTTAGAGTTTTCTGGTATGATTTAGAATTAATTGTTATTTTGACCCAGAAAGCTAAACTGACCCAATTTTTTTGGGTTTCAATACTTTTAGGTGTGCAGCCTTAATATGCTTGAGAACGACATTAAGCAGAGGGAGTGATCATAGCAGCTACAGAAAAGTGGCATCAGTGAATGAGACCATGCTGCACTGCATTCTGTAAATATAACACGTTCCTGTGATTGAGAAATCTATCACCAATTCTCTTTCAAAGCAATGGAGACAATTCCTTAAGGGGTAGTTCTAATACTTCAGAAATCTAAAAATACAGCATTATGAGACATTTAATAAAATACAGTAATATAATTATCGTTTACCTTTGAGGCTAACGTTTCACTGGAAAAGGTGGCAAAAGCAGTGTGTTTCTATAAAATAAGAATTGAAAAATTTAAGAATAACAATCTGTAATAATAATTGCATTGTGCATATGTAAAACATACATACAAATGTCCTCAAAGTAAAAAAAAAAAACATTTGCTTGCATTCATTTAATTTACATTTTATAAACCACAAGATTCTATTTATGTATATTTCAATGTGTGAAGGGTCTTAACATTTATGTACAAACCATCTGATTCTTTATAAGCAATGTTGGAAAATAGTGAATAACAACAACTTCTAAGGCAGGATTTAGACATTGTACTGCAGGACAAAGTGCATGGCAAGAAAGTCAATTCACAGAAGAAGACAGAGAGAATTATAATCTATAGAACTGCAGGTCTGTAAAGAAAGCCAAGGTGTCATTGAATAGTTAGTTTCCTATAGCATGGAAAGGAACTTGAAAACTAAAAGAACTCTGGCTCACAGCAAAATATTGTCAAGGACAGCTTAATATGGGTAAAAAAAAAATAATAAAACAAATAAAAATACAATGTCTAGTTCATCTGCGAATGACAGCACGAATAGCAATTTTTTAAAAAAAAGGTAACGTAGCAAGATGTTTGTGGGCAGGATGCTAGATCTAGAGATGTTAACTTGAACTTGACATTAGATGAATTATTGATTATAGATATATAATTACATTTTAGGGGTGGCAAGGTGGCTTAGTGGTTTCCTCTCTGCAGTGGGGTTTTCAGGTTCAAAGCCCAATCTGGGTGGAGTTTCCATATTCTCCCCGTGTCCGCGTGGGTTTCCTCCCACAGTCCAAAAATATGGATCAAGTCAATTGAATTCTTCAAAATTGCGATGTATAGAGTGTGTCTGTGTGAGTGAGTGTGTGCCCAGCGATGGATTGGCACCCTATCCTGGGTATATCTGCCCAGCGCCCGAGACGTTCTCCCCTGGATGAGCATGGGAAACCCCCACGATCCTAACAGAGGATGAAGCGAAAGATAATGGATGGATATATATATATATATATATATATATATATATATATATATATATATATATATATATATATATATATATATTTATATCAGTATAAGTAAAAATATAAAATCAGTAAAAATATAAAATATACATTCATTCATTATCACCCTCTTTATCCTATATTAGGGTCGCGGTGGGGTTCCCCATGCCCATCCAGGGGAGAACGTCTCGGGCGCTGGGCAGATATACCCAGATATAATCCATCGCTGGGCACACACTCACTCACTCAAACACACTTTATATGGGGCAATTTGGAGAACTCAATTGACTTGATCCATGTTTTTGGACTGTGGGAGGAAACCGGAGAACCCGGAGGAAACCCACGCGGACACGGGGAGAACATGGAAACTCCAACCAGATGGGGATTCGAACCGGGAATCCCTAGTGCTGAGAGGCCAACGTGCTAACCACTAAGCCACCTGTGCCGCCCTAAAATACACATACATATAAAAAAAATATAAAAAAGTGCGATCACTCTGCAATTTCACAAGACCAGTCTGGCAACGGCCATTTCTGACTCAAATTTTGTTTTTGTAGCTCCAAAATTAGCTGCGTTACAAGGGTGCAAAAAATGTCAAGTGAATGGGAATTTTACTTGGAAAAATTGGAATATCTCAGGAACGGATCAACTGATTCCTTAGCTGTATACATGCACTCATCTCACTAATGAGCCGGAAGTGTCCTGTAAAAATCATGTCAATAGCTCGAAATTTGGTGGAGAAGAAAGGAAGAGCAATACGTTTGTATTAATAAAAATCTGATAACAATAGTGTTACTGCCATATAAGGTTCATTTAAAGTTAATTTATGTCATCTGTAAATATCAGTAACAATTGCAATAATTGGTGTGTTCTATGGTCATTGGTGAAACTTATTAAAATCAAATTTATTGATAACACTGTAAACATGCAAATGAAAGTGACAATTAAATAACGTCATAATGTTTTTACTGGTACTTACTAACGGGCCTTTATCAGAAAGCACACGGACAGAAGCAGCACCAAAATATTTAAGTAGGTCCTCCTTCTCATCTCTGTTGAGTTCCGCAGGAAGATGCCTTACTATTAGAGTTTTACTCCGTTTGGTTTCAACGGCATTTTCATTGCTCTCCTCCATGATTATCTATAACACAGAAGATATCTTAACATTATCACCAGTTTTATTATTCTAACAACACAGTGCCACCACACACTCACTCACACAAACACACTCTACATGGGGCAATTTGGAGAACTCAATTGACTTGATCCATGTTTTTGGATTGTGGGAGGAAATCGGAGAACCCGGAGGAAACCCACGCGGACACGGGGAGAACATTCGAGAGATTCGAAACGGGAATCTCTAGCGCTGAGAGGCGAATGTGCTAACCACTAAGCCACCGTGCCGCCAACTTCAAAGTCACAAGTTTAAATACGGCAATAAAACAGTCTTGTTTTTATTGTTCACTGGTTAGCTTCAGGGTTGTTGCTTAACGTTATATTTTGTTTTGCAACATGCATTTCTTTGTATTGTAACAAGCACTAACATTAAGCTATTGCTTTAGATGAGCAGGTTTAGTTTACCACGGCTTAGGCTCACGTTGTGTTTAATGAACTTCCTAAAAACAATCCGTTAGTGGAGCTTGTTAATGTGCAGTTAAAGTCATTAGCAGTTAACAGCGTGCTAAACATTTAAAGTAAATCCCAGGTAAACATTACATATTTGATAAAAATAAAAAGCTACATTACAGTTTACTGCACATTAAACCTTTATGGAATATGAAACGAATAAACGACATAGAAAATTTGTATCGGAACAATTATATAAACAAATACAACAAAATAAAAACAACGATTTCTCTGTCGGCTAGTTAACAAACCTGAATGCAGGCGCCACAATCCTTATCTCAACATCACACTTCTCCTTGCTGATACGAGTGCACTAGCATAGAACCTTACGGTCAGTTTCATACCCTTCCTAGGGCACTAAAAAGCTTTTTGAGACATCGCTGTCTCTTGCAGAGGGCGGGGCTTAACAACTCCGAACCAATAGTTCTGCCGTTGATTGGCTTTTGTTACAGACGTCATTACTTTAAGCTTTAAATTCATGGTGTGTGCTGTATGTCAATCATTTGATTCTTTATGACCAACAAATACACATTAAAGTATAATCAAAATATTGTGCTATGCTGTTTTGCCATTCGATAAATGACATCCACGCCATGAGGCAGTATCAGCTTCAGCTGATGATATGAAAATATATACTGATTTCTCGCGGTTACAAACTGATTCATCCCACTGGATGTTGCTTACTGGTTTAACGTGGTTTGTATTGTTAATGCTGCTGGATTGCAGTTCACAACCCCATACACGATTGTTGCATTTTTGTGTTGAACGCCAAATGTTATACACGTAAACCCCATTTCGATCCAGCAGAGGGCATTGTTTGCAACAAAATAAACGCGTCATCTATTTATTTTATAGGCTTAAGCTGTCACTGATCACATTTTTTTTTAAATTCAACTTTAGTGATTAATAGTTTACTTGTCATAGGACTATAGCATTTTGGTTAAAAAACTTTATTATTCTAAATAGGGCGCCATGGTGGCTTAGTCGTTAGCATGTTCGCCTTTCAGTGGTGGGGGTTCCAGGTTCGAATCCCAATCTGGGTAGAAGTTTCATGTTAAGATAAGATAAGATTTGTCTCATGATGGGGAATTTGACATTCTCAGCATCAAGTTACATTAAAAAAATGTGAGAAAAATATTTAGCAATTAAAAAAGATTTAAAATATTATATATATATATATATATATATATATATATATATATATATATATATATATATATATATATATATATATCGGCGGCACGGTGGCTTAGTGGTTAGCACGTTCGCCTCTCAGCGCTAGGGATTCCCGGTTCGAATCCCCATCTGGGTGGAGTTTCCATGTTCTCCTCGTGTCTGCGTGGGTTTCCTCCAGGTTCTCCGGTTTCCTCCCACAGTCCAAAAACATGGAGAAAGTCAATTGAATTCTCAAAATTGCTCCATATAGAGTGTGTTTGTGTGAGTGAGTGTGTGCCCAGCGATGGATTGGCGCCCTGTCCTGGGTGTATCTGCCCAGCGCCCGAGACGAACCCCACCGCGACCCTAATAGAGGATAAAGCGGGAGATAATGAATGAATGAATATATATATATATATATATATATATATATATATATATATATATATATATATATATATACAAAATAAATTCTAATTTCCAGCTATGTACAAGACATATAACAGAAGAATAAAATGAAACATATATTGCACATATGATACAGTTTGATATCTGATTAAACAGCAGAAATGCATTGCACCATCAATGATACATTTATTGCACAGTGTTATTTTTAGTTTGGTTTGTAGGGATTACTGATATCAGTGCTGATTGTGCAGTCTAACTGCAGCAGGAATGAAGGACCTCCCTAACACACTTCAGATGATGTAGCCTGAAAGTGCTTCCCAGTTCTGCTAGAGTCTCATACATGGGGTGGGATTCATTGTCCATAAGAGTTGCTAGCTTGTTGAGCATCCTCTTGTCTCCCACCATCTGCACCGGGTTTAAGGGTTCCCTAGGACAGAACTGGCCTTCTTAATTAGTTTGTCCAGTCGTGATGCTGCTGCCCAAGCCGCCACAGTGTCAAAAATGGTCCTGAGGAGCGGCCCCCGTACCCCAAACAACCTTAATATCCTCAGCCGATACAGTCTGCTCTGTCCAATAAAGTGCAATGGTGTTGTCTGACCAGTCCAGTTTAGTGTTGAGGTGAACACCCAGATACTTATAAGAGTCCACCGTGTCAAAGTCGATTCCCTAGATGTTCACAGATGCTGGGTGAGGGTGACCGCACCTATGAAAATCCACCACCAGCTCCTTAGTTTTTGCTGTGTTGAACTGGAGGCGGTTACATAGGCACCAGTCCATGAAGTCCCGAATCACCTTTCTGTATTCCCAAACATCATCATCTGTGATGAGACCGACAACAGCAGAGTCATCAGAGAACTTCTGTAAGTGACAGTTCAGTAAGCTGTACTTAAAGTCTGCAGTGTACAGGGTGAAGAAGAACAGCGCCAAGATGGTTCCCTGTGGGGCCCTAGTACTACAGACATCTAAGTCAGAAACAGTCCTGTGCCCTCACATATTGTGGTTGATGTGTGAGGTATTCCATAATCCAGTAATTAATCATGTGAGAGTCCACGCCAATAAAATCCAGCTTGTCCCTCAGAAGTCCAAGCTGGATGGTGTTGAAAGTACTGGAGAAAACAAAGAACATTTATTCTCATGGTGCTCCCCTGGTTCTTCAGATGAAAAAAATCTCTGTGGAGAAGGTAGATGACAGCATCATCCACACCAACACCAGGCTGGTAGGCAAACTGAAGAGGGTGGATCGATGACCTCACCAGTGGGCGGCGATGGACAAGCACCAGCCTCTCCAGTGTCTTCATCAAATGAGGCGTCAGTGCCAAAGGCCTATAGCATCCTTTGGATGTGGAGTCTTAGGCACCGGTACCATGCACAAGGTTTTCCACAGCTGTGGAACGTGTCCCAGCTTAAGGCTCATTTGGAACATGTATTCAACGATTCCACTGAGCTGGTCGGCACAGCACCTCAAAACCCTGGAGCTGATGCCATCAGGACGTGCAGCCTTATTTCTCACCTAGATCGTTGAAAGGGTCTAGTTGAAGCATGGGGGTGGAAAATGATCAGATGTTCCAGGTGTCTGAATGCTGTTTTTAGGAGCAGTGGGTGATGACTGTGAACTGGAAGATGTGCTAATAGGCATGTGAGGGTGATAGCTTAAGTTGTTGAAGACAATGGCTGAAGTAGAGGTGTCAGGGTCGGTGGGAAGCGGCCGCGACGTAGAGCTCCGGCCCGGCACCCGCGTGTTTTCCTACTCAGCTCGCGGGGGATATCAGCTCGCATGTTGGGTAGCACCGCTGTGTTCCAAAGAGCCATTAACTGATCCCGGGTGTAAACGATGGATCCATGGCTCCATGTCGGGTCCGCTGACACGGTCAAAACAAAGGGCAAAAGCAAAACAAGAACCAAAGCAAACTCCAAAGCCCTAGTCCTCATTGTGGATATAGTCCTCATTGTGGAAAAAAGAGACTTACAGAACAAAAACAACAAAGGAAAGTATACACAAAATATTAATGAGTGTATAAAAGAAAGAAAGAGTTGTTCCACCCACAGTCCAAAAACGTGGATTCAAGGGACATTGAATGCTCTTAATTACCCTATATAGTGTGAGTTTGTGTGTGAGTGTTCCCAACGATAGATTGGCACCCTGTCATACATTTACATTCAGTCGTTTAGCAGAAGGTTTTATCCAAAGCAACTTACAAATGAGAACAACACAAGTCATTAGTTAAGGAAGAACCTGGCTACACTGTAGAATTTGGGTGTATCTGCTCAGTGCCTGGAATGCCCCCCTAATTCATCCAAGTTAATGAACTCTGAATAGAAAAATAATAGTCACATCAAGTTTGAAAACTTGTGTGTTTTTTCTCCCTTCCTGTCCCCTTTATGTGCAGTACTTGTCAAGTTATCATAGTATAAGTTCGCTCTACAGAGCATACTAAAACTAGAAAGTGTGGCGATCGTGTTGAATATACACCAGTGTCCTGTTAATTGTGTCTGTGTAAGGCCTAGTGAGGCAGTGATTAGAGTGTAGGTTTATCAATCTGATGGTTGGGTGGCCAAACCCAATCTATAAGTAGTCGTCAATATGGTCCCTTAAGGAACGTCCTCAACTCTTTATGGTTAAGGGGTGCTGCATCATAAGTGATCATGTGGTCTGATCCCAACAATCAAGTTTGTCAGTCTTGTATGTGGCTTTGCAAAGTAATGTAATGTAAAATAGTCTCTGTGCAATAAGATAAATAGAGTGGAGAGAAACTTTCAGAGATATAGGGAGAAAGAGCTGGGGAGCATGTGCAGGTGTGTTGGTGGTTGCCCTAAAGTCAGTGTAAAAAAGATTTTGGAGTGGTTTAAAAACTAAAACTTGATGGTGTTCTTAGCCATACACGCCCACTTTCGCATCATTCTGTAATCATCATGTCCACATGTGGCCAGATTTCCTTAAGTCAGTAAAAGTTGTTGTAACAAGAACAAAAGGATTCATTTTTTGTTTTTTATGTCCTGTTATGTGTATGTGTGCATGGATTTTTTTTTTTCTTAAAAAACTGTAACTAATAATGTTAACATTTAAATGATCTGTATTACCATATCATAAAAGAAAGGGTTTGCAGTTTAAACAGGGCAATATTGGGAAAATTGCTTTATGATGGCATATTATTTTAGTTTGATATTTGAAATGATGAAATCTCTTTTGGTACTGTAGATTCCAGGTTCAAATCTCAATCTAGGTGGAGTTTCCATGTTCTCAGCTTGTCCGCATGGGCTTCCTCTGGGTTCCTCCCACAGTCCAAAAACATGGATTCAAGGTAAATTGAATGTGCTTAATTGCCCCAAATAAAGTCTGTCTGTTTGTATGAGTGAGTGTAGCTGTGATACTGCTTAAAGCATTTCTATCATACATTTCATAAATCAGGGAGCTTCAAAATTCCTATGCAAATAAACTTTTTTATCTGCAATATCTGCATACCTTCCAGCAGGGAGACAATGATGCCTTTCAGACTCTCAGACTTTCCAGATGAAAAAGGCGCACCTGACACTCAATCCTAACTGAGCATTAAACAGGAGAAAAGAGGAAAGATTGGCCCTATCCACAGCAGTGTAAGAAAGCAAACTTGCTACTCGGTTCCGACATTCAGATCAAGTACTCATATCAACATACATAACAGTGCATTGGTCAAGCAATCTTTATATTTATTTGAACATTATTAATATTAAAATATCAAATTAAGCACAACAAATATGTTATGTGCTCCCTACATTTTTTATTTGAACTGTGCTTCTATATTCATGTAATGTACATAATTACAAATATAAAATGTAAGGTATTTATTTATTATCTTCCACTTTATCCAATATCCTATCCAATAGTAGGGTTCCCCATGCCCTAGAAGATTTCGGGCGCTGGACAGTAGGTTTCGGGCGCTGGGCAGATAAACCCAGGACAGTGTGCCAGTCTATTGCTGGGCATACTCACACAGACAATCACACAAACATACACTACATTGGGCAGTTTAGAGAATTCAATTTACAATGAATCCATGTTGTTGGACTGCGGAAGGAAGCCAGAAAACCCATAGTAAACCCACGAGGACACAGGGAGAACATGGAGAACGTGTTTACCTCTCCCACTGCAGAGAGACAAACACAGTAACCACTAAGCCACCTTGCCGTCCCTAAAATGTTATTATATGTCTATAATCAATCATTCATCTAGTGTCATTGAATAAAAAGCAGTAAATCACAGTGGATGGTTTATGAAAAAGTAAACTTTCCTCTCACATTTATAAATATAGATTCTACCTGAATATGCTTCTATATAGTGTGGTTATGTGTGAGAGAGTGTGTGCCTAGCGATGGACTTGTGTCCTGTCCTGGTTGTATCTGCACAGTGCCCAAAACATTCTCACCATGATGAGCAAGGGAAAACTCCCTCTGTGACCCTAATCGAGGATTAAGCAGAGGATAATGAAATGAGAAAAATATGTCTTCACACAAAATAATTGAAAAAAGTAGGGCCATTGTACTGTGACTTATTAATTAGCATATTTGTACTATGAAATAACCAAGATGGTACATAGTGTTAACTTAAAGATACATTACACAATATCAGAACACAATCTCAGTGTGTTAATAAAGGTTTGCATGGTAAAATATATTTTAATCCCATACATATCATTATGTGTTATTTAAATTATTTGACCCCCTAACCCTTGTAGTTCCACTTGCTTTAAATGGCAGTATCCATCTGACCAATATAACATCCATCCAGTGTCCTGTTTATTTGAAAACAAAAAACATGTTCACCCTAGATAACCATGGACAGTTTAGGGCAGGTCGTGAGTAACACTTTGTGTACATGTTTTACATTATTCTGCTGAGAGTTTTACTACTTCTTTTCAACAATGATTTAGTATGGTAGTATCCATTCTATAGGTGACTGATGAAAGGAATTCATATGTTCCCTTAAGCTGGGGTAGGGCTTCATACTTTACTAAAATTCACATCAATTTATAGCTCTGGGCTAGGGTGGTGCTACCAAGTTTAACTTTAAATCAGCAAAACCAGTGGTATACAGTCTAATTCCTCAAACTTATACCTAGTTAATACCAACAGTATGCTCTTTGTATGTGGAAGAACAAGAAGGGTAAGCATGGACAAAGTTAAACACTTGGTTTAGTTCAGTAAGAAATATGTTCTTCTAGTATGGGCATCTCTTTGTAATTTTTGTTTTGCAATTTGTTGAATCCTGCTAACCCCTGCTGACATTAGTAGGCCTTGTGCTTTCATCTTCTAACCGGGTGTAAGTTAATGTATATATTTTTATTTTGTATTATCAAATTCCCAATACCGTACATGAAAACTGAAAATAAACATATACTAAATAAACAGTTCCTTTATTATTAAAGTAAAAGTATTGGGTCATTCCAATTAATCATTAAAGTATTGTGCTTTATTTAGACCTATTGCTATTGTGTGTTTGTGGTTGGTGGTGTCAGTAAAGTTTCTGTAAATGTAATGTGTAGGCTTCCATGTACACTGGAATTCTAAACAAACTAAAAATGAGCCTAAACTATAGATGGGCTTTTTCATTTGTTGCCTTCGCCAGTCTGTTTATTAAGCAATAGAAATCTATATAAGTTTCTGCTGTGAGATTGGCAGGTCATCATGGTTTAAGCATTTTATCCTAACATTTTAGAGTTAAAAGCAAAGTTTGACTTCTTATGTATGACAATTTTATGGTGGACCATGATTACAAAAAAATCTGGAAAAACTTATAATGGCAGTGTGGTCATAAAAAGAATCTGTGTAAACGTGACAAGCATCGGCTCTTTATGTGATAGATGTGCAACACTGCCTGAAGTAACACATTAATTCAGTGTTAGAACCTTAACAAATTGGAATGAGGTCTGTATCCAACAATGCCTTCAAAATATAGGCCTAAGAAGTCATCATTCCTGAAGAATGCATGATACAGAGTTATCTATGTGACTTGCCTGGGCTCTGCAACACCACCACTGGACATTTTATGACTGGAAAGGGTGGCTTGGTCTGATGAGTTGTGTTTCCAGCTGTTTCAGGCAGATGGAAGGATCCATGAGTGGAGAAAACCACATTAAGACATTAGCCCCAAATCGGCTAATGGCACAGGGGGCTTTAATGGCTGGTGGGGGTTGCAAATGGTATGGGGATTTTCTGGCTTTCCAACAGCTATGAAAACTATGTGTGCCTCCCATCTAACAAGTTACACCGATTCATGTCCTGAATTTATTCTGAAGGCTTGTACCTCTTCCAACAGGACAGTCTGCTGCCACAAACATCTAGAGACACCAAATTATGGTTAGATAAACACTTTGTTTAGCTATTTCCATTCAAGTGACCAAATCTAAACTATATTGAATACATCTCGTAGGTTATTCTGTATGAAGTATGGTGATTGTCTATAAAATATTTCTGCAGGTTTGTGAATTGCATGTATTTTCTTGTTTAATTTGTCTAGATATTTAGAGAAAGAAGTGATTTCATTTAAACCTTAGAACTTTGTGTTCATCTGGGACGTTTAAAATAGTTTATCTTATTGCTTACTGCATATTACCATATTGTATACTGCTCCAGAATAGACTTCAAACAGCATAAGTACAGTAGAAAAAATGTATCTCTACATGTCATTTTTTAATAATACTTCAGCAATATATGATTATTAAAATAAGGTAAATAAACTTACTTATGAGGTGCATTTTTGGCTGCTAAGAGTCTGTTATCTATGCCATATATATGAAAACCACCAAAATATGCATTGGACACTGGGTCTCCAAAAGTAGGATGGTGAAAAGCTGCTCTTTCCTATTACAAACAAACAGTCCAAGTGTTATTTTTAGTGAATTGTAAGCATCTTATTTCATTTGCTAAATGATGTTGCTTGCAAGTGTTCCACAACTCAAGGATCATTACTGAACTTCTTCTGTCATTTGCTAAATCATACATGAAGTCAGAATTATGTAATAATTGTAATATTACATGTTTATTACTGATTAACTGTGTACTTTCTTGATATTTTGGTATATAGTGTAGAATTCAATTCTGGGTTGGATGTTTTATTGAAGCAATAAGACACTAGAGGGCATGCATTATTGTGAATGAATCACAGAAAATATATGTTGTTAGATTGTCATAAAGAAAGTGTCAATCTCGAGTGCCTTTTTGTTTTTATAAAATGGTGCTCACCATGAAATGGCATGCTGTGTATATTAATCTGTATAATTCCATTAGTTCATGGTTTAAAATAATGTTCTACCACATTTATACATTTCATTGCTTGTGAGCCAGAACAGTTTGGTTTTGAGCCTTTTTGTTTTTGTGGTATCTTTGTTCAGTCAAGTTAGGATATCAGTATAATGCTAAGATTATTCAATTCAGTGGCCAGTTACAGAAATAATTTCCCTTGCTTTCAATATTTTTTTAAACATAATCTGGTGGATTGATATGAAAGTGAAGCGGTCAAAGGAGTACACACCATCTGGGTGGAGTTTCCATGTTCTTCACGTGTCTGCGTGGGTTTCCTCCGGGTTCTCCGGTTTCCTCCCACATTCCAAAAACATGGAACAAGTCAATTGAGTTCTCCAAATTGCCCCATATAGAGTGTGTATGCATGCGTGTCTGTGTGAGTGAGTGTGTGCCCAGCGATAGATTGGCGCCCTGTCCTGGGTGTATCTGCCCAGCGCCCGAAACTTTCTCCCCTGGATGGGCATGGGGAACCCCTTCGCGACCCTAATATAGGATAAAGCGGAAGATAATGAATGAATGAATGAATATCACGGCTGGACCAACAGTTCAGCCAATCAGATTTAAGGACCAGAACTCCCCATTTTCTAATAAGCTGTAATGAGTCTACATGCTGTGGCACGATGATCATACGTCCTACGTTATCAACCAAAAGAGCATTTTTATTAAAGGTCTGAGCTCCAGAACACAGCATGATTTAAACCAGCTTCAAAACATTTTAGAGAAATACCTCAAAGGGTTTATACTGATATTCTTATATTAGCTATAAATATGAATGCTGAGAGAATGCCTCATCCATCCATTTCATCTTTTCCTCAAAGGAATAGGAACAGAACGTTTTCTTAAGATTGTGATCACATAATTTCTAATAATTATATACCATTCATACAATATTTAGATTTTTGGTTGTTGACTTAGCAGGCTACAAATAATAAGATGGGCTGGATATCTATTTGAGCTTCTTCCCCTACTGCATTAAGCTTTGCAACCCGGATATGAGACTGTGGTCTATAAAAGCTCTTTGAATCTCTTCACTGTATTCAAGGAAGTTGCATAATGAAAGGATATTTCCCTGAAGGATAGATTATTGGGCTGACCATATTTTTTAAGGTATGCTGTGAAGATTTGGGTTATAGACATATGATATGGTTAAATGGTAAGATGAGGCCTGGAATCAGTATCAGTAATATATTCAGCATAGCATTATGTGTACAATATTAAATTAAAAATACTGGTTTGTAGTGGTTTGTACTGGTTTGATACTTGTACATGAAAAATTGTATGCTGAGGCTGGAGTCCTTAGAGTAGGCTGAGGCTGCAGACCATGCAGGGAGCAGCCTAAGCTAAAAGCTATCAAAATATATAGCAATGAGGTATTAAAGTTACACTTGACGATTGAAGATCTGCATATCGTTACGTACGTAAGTTAAATATTATTATTTAATATATATATACTTCTTTCTATACTTTACTTTAATATATACACTTTATACTTTTAATATATATATATATATATTTACTTCTGTGTAAAGCTACTACACATTGCCAGACAAGTGCAGACATGCAGCTTCTTCTATATCTGTTTGACAAGGTAATAGGTTCAGCCTTCTCATCTTTAAAAGTAGTATTTTAAGAAAGTGACTCTTTAATGTTGAATGGGCCATAAAATAAATATTTTATCATAAATTCCCTTCTGTGATTAAAGCTGCCTCCTAGTAGTACAAAAAAGGTAAAAGGTGTGTAGTAATTTTATATTTATTTCATTGGTTATTTTTTTATTATAACACATACTGTGACCTTAAAATGTACTGGGTTTGGACTTGGATTTTGGACTTGGGTTTGGAGTAATTTATTTATAGAGCACTTTTTTTTTTACAATAGTACATTGTCACAAAGCAGCTTTACAGTGTTATAAGTTATTAAACCCCAGAGAGCAAGCTGAAGCAACAGTGGCAAAAATTTTTTTAAGGAAGAAACCTAGTGAGGACCTAGGCTCAGTGGGTACTCATCCTCCTTCAGCATCAACAGCATAGGACAGCCGTATATTGTTTCAGTTACAATGATTAGAAAAAATACATTTGTAAAGGTAAGATATCAGTAAATTTAAATTACTGAAAGTGTAAAATGGGACACAAGTTGTTATGCTTAATATGTCCTTAATAAGATGTTTTTATTCATTATTCGATTTATCTAGAAATGTGTGCAATTATTTGAAAACTAAACAACAGTTCCACATGAAATTTAAATATGGGTGTTAAATGAAATTGCACATAGTCATAAGTCAAGAGAACTAGATATTTTATATTTAAACTAAAATTATAATATTTTTAAAAATTATATTAGGGTTTATTATATTTGTAATACATTTTATACACATCACCAAAAAACAGGTCAATGGGTAAATGTGTATATAGTTTTTAGATCGTAAAATTAAAATATCAAACAAATATTTGCTAGGGGATTGCCAGTGTAGCATAACTTTTTGAGCATGGATGTATTTAAAGTCATGCATCATGGAATCATAGAAATGGCACTAAGCAGTGTGGTGTTCTGAGTGCTCTATGCTGCAGTAACTGACAATCGCAATGTGAGGTTTGGTTTTATTTTAGTATCCTGTGGAGAAGAAGTGTATGATTAGATGAAAGGCTGCTGACTGTTTACTGTTCCAAACAGTACGTCGAGGCCTTTTCTTTCAGCATATTTAAACTGCCATCATCCAAATTTATGACTTTCAAAGTGTAGATGTTCTACAAACAACAGCCTATCCTCTTAGTTGTACAGGAGGCTTATGACAATATGAAAAATATATCAAATAATGTTGTTGAACTTTTTAAAAGTGTTGTATGCTGTTATTTTTTTTTAAAGAAAAAGATAAGCTATGATTCCTTTATTGTCATTTCACAGAGTACAACAAAATTTATGCAGCAATCCTTTCAGTGCAAATTACCTGTTAACATTATGCAAAAAGACATCAACAGTTTAAGAATAAAAAAGTACAATAAAGTTTAATAAATCATACAATACATTACATTACATTTAGACACTTTACAGACGCTTTTATCCAAAGCAACTTACAAATGAAAACATCACAAGTCAGTAGTTATGAAGAAAACCAGGTACACTGTAGAATTGATCAAACCTGATCTTTATATGATCCTGCACCCCCCTTTTTACCCCTCTACAACAGGTGTTTGTTAAAAAGATGCATCTTTAGTAGTTTAATAAAAATGCCTAGAGACTCTGCCTTACAGACAGAGTTGGGAAGATCGTTCCACCATTTTGCAGTGGTGAACCCAACTGAGTGAGAATTAGTTCCTTGGTGTGGTGGAATCACCAAGCGGCAATCATCACTGGAGTGAAGTGAATGAGTCGGAGTGTATTTTGAAAAGATAAGTTAAGGTAAGAGGGGGAAGATCCAGAAATGGTCCTGTAGGCCAGAGTCAGTGACTTGTACTGAATGCTAGCAGCTACAGGGAGCCATTGGAGAGAAATGAGTAGTGGAGTGACATGAGTTTGCTTGGGCTGGTTGAATACCAGTCGACCTCAGAGATTTGAATTAGTTGTAGAGGTCTGATTGTGGAAGCTGGGAGACCGGCAAGTAACGCATTACAATAATCAAGCCAGGATAGGATGAGGGCTTGAACTAACAGCTGGGTAGCATGTTCAGTCAAGAAAGGTCTGATCTTCCTTATGTTGTAAAGAAGGAATCTGCAGGAGCTGGCAGTTTTGATAACATGATCAGAGAGTTTTATGTCTGTCTTTTGTGCAAGAGTCTATTGTGCAACCAAGGATATGGACCAAGATTGTGGAGCCGTCAATTTGGAAGGTCAGGTCGTGATGGATTGAGGGTTTAGCTGGATACAGTAAATCAGATGATTTACTGTATCAAAAGCTGCAGAAAGGTCTAGCAGAATGAGGACAGAGGATTGAGAGTTAGCTTTGGCAGATTTAAGTGAATCAATCACAGAAAGCAATGCTGTATCAGTGGAGTAACCACACCAAAATCAAATTAAATTAAATTAAATTAAATCAAACTTAAAATTTGTAATGATGAAACCTCCCTGTAAGGTTCAACATAAAGCTTGTAATGATATAATGTATCAGCTTTGGGGTTGTATAATGTAAAATGTATAAGGTGCCAGTGACTAGAGCAATGTAATGTAACATACAGTGCTCCTGCATTATTTTTGTTCCTGTACAGTCAGTATTTGGGTGGCAGCGTCCGTGTTGGGTGGTGTTCAGTTCTTATTGCATTGGGATAAAAACTGTTCTTAAGTCTATTAGCCTTAGCACTTTTCCACATTAATTGGAATAAGAATTACATTACTTTAATTAATTACATCTTAAACACTAAATTTGTACTGTACTGTAATTTTTTTTAGTAATGTTGAGTTTATTTATTCTATGCCTAATTTGTGTTGTTTATTTCCTTGTTTAATATAAACATGTTAGACTGCCTAAGCTATTCGTATGAATGAATATATACAGAACTTTTTTATTAAACTATTTTAAAATAAATATATTAAATAAAGATGTGTGCCACAATTATACATAACATTGATGTGCTATTGCATCTTAATCTGAAGAAATTAATATCTATTTTAAATGGATATTACTTTTGAAACTGATATTGTTATAATGTTGTAAGTTTTAGAATTTTTAAATTTATAATAATTAAGTCTTTAAAATCTGGTTTTCTTCGAGATTGGATGAAAGATTCTATGAACAAACATAAGGGACTTGACCCACCCCAAAAACACACAAAGGAGTCTTTGTAAATGGGCCTGCATACCTCTTTACACATTCAGCTTTAAGCTAGACAGTGTGGCACAGACATGGTTTTCTAATTTAATTATGCTTTTTACTGTAACTTGGTGGAAAATCCAAAACTAATTTACTAATTTATTATTAATTCATTTATTTTATTACATGTATTCTTTGTTTTTTCCCTTTCAAGTGATGCAGTGGTGCCTTATCTGAAATAGAAGAAATAAAATTGTGTGGGCTCTAAATGCAAAATCAGTAATGGTTGCAGTGTGTGAGATTGATAGTTGGCCATCTAAGTAGCATGGGATGCAATGCAAGTGCCTAAACATGTTCAATAGACTTGGCACTAACACAAATCCTCTACAACTGTGATTTCATAAATCTCCAAACCTAATCTTGATCTGCATTTATCCTGTTCTATACCAGAAGAGTATTAATCTGCTGTCTATATTGTAGCTAGAGTGTGATAAATTCAAAATTGTTTATAATATGTTTATTGCCAGGGTGACACAGAGATGTAGTGGTATATGTAGAAGTAGAGGTATAGAGGTAGAGGTAGTATGTCTACCTCTCAGAGCTGGGAATCCAGATTCGAATCCCGATCTTAGTGGAGTTTCTATGTTCCCCCCATGTATGCACAGGTTTTCTTTGAGTTCTCTGGTTTCTTCAAACAGTCCAAAAACATGGATTAACTGTGAATTGGCTACCCTTAATTGCCCCTATCTAAATTGCCCATACATGGTGGGTGTGTTTCTGTGAGTGAGTTTGTGGCTAGTGATGGATTGAAATGTTTTCCCACGGACAGGCATGTGTTAATGCTAGTAGAGGATTAATCAGAACATAATGAGATGAGATATATATTGCCACACAATAACACACATATACAACATCCAGCCGCATGCAAACGGCCTTGTGCTGACAACATTTATTCTGCTCTCTCTCCTGCTGAGAGTTCCCCTCTTTATTTTTCTTCCTGCATAGACATGATGAATGAGATTAGCTTTACTTTAAGTATTTTAATAAGAAAAGCATTCTTTTGTGTCTTAAAATGTCAACGTTATTTTTGAAAAAATATTTAATCAATTAATTTGTTTGGAAATTTTATTACAGTCAAACTGGAGCAGCAAATTCAAGGGTTGTTCAAAATATTTATTTATCAAAATACATATTTAGTTTTAAATCCATGTGAATCACAGATGCACCTGAGCCTTATCACTGTGACAGGCCCTGAAGGTGGAATTATATTTAGTTTAGGTAAATTAGTCATAAGTATTGCAGCAGTAAATACTATGAAATGATGATATGAAATGAAAGCTAATTATTATTATTATTACCATTATTACCATTATTCATTCATTCATTCACTATCTCCCGCTTTATCCTCTATTAGGGTCGCGGTGGGGTTCCCCATGCCCATCCAGGGGAGAAAGTTTCGGGCGCTGGGCAGATAGACCCAGGACAGGGCGCCAATCCATTGCTGGGCACACACTCACTCACACAAACACACTCTATATGGGGCAATTTTTGAGAATTCAATTGACTTAATCCATGTTTTTGGACTGTGGGAGGAAATCGGAGAACCCGGAGGAAACCGACGCAGACACGGGGAGAACATGGAAACTCCACCCAGATGGGGATTTGAACCGGTAATCCCTAGCGCTGAGAGGCGAACGTGCTAACCACTAAGCCACCGTGCCACCTACCATTATTTTTATTATAATTATTCATTCATTCATTATCTTCCACTTTGTCCTCTATTAGGGTCGCGGTGGGGTTCCCCATGCCCATCCAGGGGAGAACGTTTCGGGCGCTGGGCAGATACACCCAGGACAGGGCGCCAATCTTATTATTATTATTATTGTTATTGTTATTGTTATTGTTGTCCATAAATATGCCCAGCGATGGATTGGCGCCCTGTCCTGGGTCTATCTGCACAGCGCCTGAAACGTTTTCCCATGGATGGGCATGGGGAACCCCACTACGACCCTAATAGAGGATAAAGCGGGAGATAATGAATGAATAAGTGAATTGTCCATAAAAAACTTTCTGTAAATCACCATTGAAATATAATAGATATTTAGGGAAAAAAACAAAAAGTGATAGATTAAGCATACATGTGTATACCCATACCCAAATGAACTGAAATACACAAAAAACAAACAAAAAAACTAAACACACAACATACATTTCATGTAAATGCATGTGCCCTCTATGAATGCCATACACTTGTAACCATAAATTACCTGCAAAAAAAACTACAAAAAAGCGTTGTATGCTGATACTAATAGTAATTTCTGCATTAGCAAAACAGAAAAATTCCTAAAAGTGAGCCTGGTTCCTTCTAATTGCAAATCTTTGCAAAATTGTGTCTTTCATTGAAGCACAACATGCATGCATTGCCTGTCTTTAAGGCTGTAATCCTATTATCTTTTTAATCTCTTTGGTTGAAGCTAAAATGCTCCCTTTTGTTCAGTCCCCATTAAACTAGACAGCCTATGATAGCTCCACACCCTTTGGCCATAATATATCAATTTAACTCTTAAAAATATCTGATACAATTCCTAAATTATTACAATTTTTATATATATATATATATATATATATATATATATATATATATATATATATATATATATATATATATATATATATATATATATATATAAGAAAGATTCACACATTTTGTGGCAGCTGATAAATCAGCCAACATTTTGAAATACCTTCATCATTTTGAAATGAAAAAAATGAAAACTTTAGTTTGAAATAAAACAAATAGTATATGCTATAACATCATCAGCCAGGACCCTTGAACTAAGCCATGGTTAGTTGGCTATTTGGTAGGCTGGCAGCTAGATGGCCAAAAAAACATGCATTTTGATACATTGTATAATTTTCCTCAATTTTAATAAATCCTAAATATCCTAAATATTATAAAATAGAGCATACAAATATAAAGTGTAAGTATTGTTCATATGTTCTAAATTACAGTATAATTATGACATAAATAACTATTAGTATTATCAGAATTACAACTTTTGAATATTGGCTGTCAGAATGACTGAATTTTATCACATTCACTGAATTACTTCACACTGGGAAGCATAGCATCGTTTGTAGTTTGTGTTTTTCTTGTTCTAGAAGTCTAAATGGGGTTCCAGAGTTAAGACAAATATAGCCTTAACCAGATGGGGATCGATGGGTGGTCTCTCTTTGTTTTAATGAGTGTATTAGTTAAACAAATTCTGTAAGACATATTTTAGCTGGAGTCGGGAAAGTAGCGTGGCACACAGCTGTAACACTAAATAAACATGTGTTTTCATTCATCAAAATTTATAGCCAACAATGTTTTATTCTTCCTCAGGCTTGATGTTTGTTCTAATCATGCCACTTTATTTTACCTTGTTCATTTTTAGCAAATTTTCAGCATTATAAAATCAGGAATCCCATATTTTCTGATGGATAATCATATATTTTTTGTGTAGCACAGATAATTAAATAGTTCAATATATACTATAGAATAACATACATACATGCAGATCACATATTAAAGACTTAATTATATGAACAATTCAACTGTATTTTGCAGCTTAACATATTCATGTAAATGCATCTTCGGACCTACTCTGCAAGTCAGGTACGACCTAACATATATCTGACAAATGTTCATTTTATTGCAATGTCCTGATGAGCTATGCTTGTAGAAAAAAGAATTGGCCACACACAATCCCGTGGGGTGTTTTTTCTCTGGCTATTCTGTCTTGTCTTCACACCTCCTGTGGTCTACAGCAACCATATGGGATAGTTTGTGTCAAACTCCATCTTGTGTCTTAACTCATTCCACAATACTGGTGGCATATGCATCACTCATTTAATAAACTCACCCTGAAGCCAGAAATTTGCCTGACATACTTGTTTATACATTCTTGATGGGATAGTGAAAGAGAGAGAGAGAGGGAGAGAGAGAGAGAGAGAGAGAGAGAGAGAGAGAGAGAATGAGATAATATATAGGTAATTTGGTGCTATGTGAAAATAAATAAATGACTGTAAGTAAAGGTCAATAAGTATGATGCAGGTGATCTGGTGTTGAGATACTGGGCCTTCAAAATCAGACACACATAACGCTTTATTAAACCCGACAGACATTAATCTAGGCAGATATTTTGTAGCTTATAGCAGTGAAACGTCATTATTTAATTTCAGATACTGCCAAATCTGTAATTTTCTTTTTAAATCTTGCAATTGGTATATGGAGATTTATTGAAATAAATGAGCAACACTTGCGTCCTTGGTTTCTGTGTTGCACTACAGTCCATAATAATAATACATAATAGCTTCCAAATCTGAAAAAAAAATATGGATTACCACAGTTAAAATATTATATTTAAATTATAGACTTATTTTGTCTATAATTGTATGCAACAGTCAATCTTATCTCTATATCTATGCTCTCATCAATAGGCATATTTTGAGTGGTATGTGTTTTTTCTAGTAAGTTTATTCCTGAATGGCCGTAGGTGAATGAAACCTTTATACTAATCAGGAGTCTGTGTGTGTGTTCAAGAGCTAACACACAGGGGAGAGCAGCTGGATAACGTATGCCTGTGAGAAGTAAAGCCATTAGGATATCACTGACCTTCAAAAAACACTCAGAGTCAAGAAAACCCAGCTGCTTTCCTGAAAATAGAGTATAGATAGATTTGTACATACTAAGTGAAAAAGCAAACTTATTCAATGCAGCCTAATTATAACACTTTATACACTTAATTTAACACTTCATTCACCTTTTGTGAAAACATGTTATTAATTTAATGTTATTATTTGTCACCCAGTCAATTTATTTGTGGTTGATCTTAAAATTCAGTACTACTTGTTATGATATCATAAATCATTTATCCAATATGTTGATAAAAAATCAATTCTTCTGTTAAAGTGATTTTCAATCGCACATGCTATAAGCTATCTAAATATTTCCATTCTAAAAGAATAGGTCAATATGCATGTTATAACATGGATCAGTACAAAATAATGCCAGCTATACATATAATGCTAAACAGCTATGCTATTGTTTATTTCTCATTGTTTTATACCAGTGTTCTTTTTGTGATGCCTTTTTGTGATATTTTATTCTTCAACATTAAATATACCACAGTAAGTTGACACTGCATTTTTATATTTATCTTTTAGGCATGGTATACTGTTAATTGTTTAAATGTGCTAAATGTGTCTCATTAACCTTTTAGATGTACAAGGAATATTTCTTATCTTTTATTTTACGTATATTAGCCTATTTTACAGCACAGACCAACTATTTGTTTTAAACAGAGAATGTTATCATTCATAGTATCATGTACCAGTTCAAATAAATAGAGGCATCTAAAAGAACACATTTGTTTCCTAATATTGGCTTGAAAAAAGAAAAAGAAAGTGTGACCTAATAAATTACATCCGACAGATCTAATTCAGACCCTTCAGTTCAAGTTCACAGGGTACACAGCTACATTTTATACAATTAGCCTTAATTTCTAAATTTCTAATTTAAAGTTTTGTTTAGGAAATATCACATTATGTGTTGTGGAATCAACTTTACGTTTTTAAAATTAGCATTACTTTTAATTTTAAATCACATTTTAGCATATTGTGTCAGAATATGATAATGTGTACTAGATGTTCACTACAACTTTTTGAAATAAGCAAAGCAACTAATTAAACATGAAAGATGATGAAAGGTTACCCTACTAGCTATAATATTGAATTAATAAAGTTAATTAATAGTCTTGTAAATTCAATGCAAAACAACAACAGCAAACATAACTTTTGAGAAACAATATTAAACATTGATTTTTTTTTAAGTGAATACTTTATGCACTGTATGTCAGATGTACAAACATTTTATGAGTCTTGACAGTGCTGTGTGACTCAGCTTGGTAAATAACAATGTTTAGATCTGCCCAGGATATGCTTACTCTAGCATATATTTGGCAGTAAAGGCATCCTGACATGACATTTACCTCTGTCAGGTTAAAGTTCACTACAAAAAACATACCCAGAAGTCCCCAGCCCAGCTGTCGGAGTGCATTGGCAGAAGAGACCATAAGTCAACCACAGGCTATGTAAAACATAAATAAAAGAAATTGTTCAGAAATTCCTTAAAGAATGTGAGATTGACATTGTGCATTGTGTTCTGGCACAAAATCTAGATAGCATCATCAAACTGCATAGAAATGCACGTGGGAACAAGAACCATGGTGTTGTTACATGTGTACTTGGCAAAGACAGGGCTTAGTTTTTCATCAGTTATTTATGAGGTGATAATAGTCATAACACGCCACACACATCTTTTCAAGTTGATCCAGTGCTTGAAGGAAACATGGTATATGAAGTATCTTTTAAAGAATTGCAAGCGAAAGAAGGATAAAACGTGTGCCTTACTCCTGAAATAGTGCACTGTATAGTGAGTAGGGTGTGGATTCACCACTAAAAACGATACCACCCATGCCTGTTTAAAACTTAAGTTAAAATTACATTTCATTTGGTTTTGTGAGCAGCTGGAATACATGACATCATTTGTGCTAAAAAACTGCTTACCCCAGGCTGATTTTGTAATTCAATAGACAATAAGAATATGTGTATGTTTGATGTTTTATCAATCTATAGCATGCAGTCTTATGTGTCAAATATGTTCTATGGTTAAAGTTTGTTCCTTACAAAAGCAACAAAGCATGTTTTACACAAGGCATACAAAGATTTATAAAAAACTACAATCCTCTGGCCATTTCGCACACCACATACCAAAAAGATTAGCAACTGTCACTTGAAATTAGTCTAGGCATTAGCAAGTATAATTTTTAAATTAAATGATTATCTGTATAATTTTACTCTCTGTATAAGGACTCAATACATAACCTGCTACTATTTTGCCATAATTACATAAAGGTCCATTTGTTGTTCTGTGTTTATGTTTTTATATGATGTGTTTATGTTATTTACATTGTTTCTATACCCAATGTCCATTTTATAAGTTATCTGATAAGTTCATATGTTTCAGTACTTATCATCCGGGGACACTTTGTAGTTTTACAGTTATAGACTGCAGTCCAACTGTTGCTCTGTATACTTTGTTAGATCCTTTCTTTTATGCCGGAACCTCAACGGGACTATCAGAGAGCAGTTATTATTTGTGACACTGATAGTTCTCAGCACTACAGTTACACTGATGTGATAGGTAACATGTTTAACACTGGTATAAATGGATCAGACACAGAAATACATTGTCATCATCTAATTCTTCATTAGTGCTGACATTGTGCTTCCTGTCAAATGCTTATGGCAAAAAAATTCGATTGGTCGATTTTCATAGTCCAGCAATTTTGCTAATGTATTTAAAAATTCTATCAGCAGTGCTGTGTTTAAAGGGCTCATACAAGCTAAATACTTACTACATAAATTCATTCGCTGAGAAATAATACCTACTCCATGGTGGTCCTGTAAAAGTCTTGACAATTGAAAAGCAGAGAAAAAGAGACTGTTACACAGAAACAGATGGACTGCAGTCCCATAATTGCAGAATGAAAGAGTGCACCCAAATGCACTAATATGATAAATAAAATAGATAAAATGGACAATGTGTAAAGAAACAAGGCCAATTGGAACAAATAAAGTAGCCAATGTGAGTAGGAGGTGGGTATATATATATATACTTGCAGTAGACATATACACTCACCAGCCATTTTATTTGGTACAGCTAATTGTTTCTTCATTTTACATGCAGATGGACTTACGATTACATCTGTAGTCCATCTGTTTTTCTACATCCATAGTTAGTCCCATTCATTCTGCTCTCTGATGATCAGGCCACCCACAGAGCTGAGCAGGTATTATTAGGGTGATGGATGATGGTCCAAGTGGACCACGCCTGTTTGTATTATTATCTATCCAGCAGCATTGCTGTGTCTGATCCACTCGTTCCAGCCACTGACACACCACCACCACCACCATGTCAGTATCACTGCATTACTAAGAATCATCCACCACCCTAATACCTCCACCACAGGAGTCCTGATCATTGGAGAACATACGAAAGCAGACTAACAAAGTATGTAGAGAAACAGACTACAGGCATTAAATGCAGAACTACAAAGTTAATATACATGACAGACAGTGAGTGATAACAGGTGGCAAACTGTTAACAGAATGATATATGATAATAGACAGTGAGTGTAGAACTGGGAACCAGTTCTGTATATAGCCAGTGACTGTTTATAATATATATATATCTCAGCACTAGGGATTCCTGGTTCGAATCCCCATCTGGATGGAGTTTCCATGTTTCCCCGTGTCTGCGTGGGTTTCCTCCGGGTTCTCCGGTTTCCTCCCACAGTCCAAAAACATTGATCAAGTCAACTGAATTCTCAAAATTGCCCCATATAGAGTGTGTCTGTGTGAGTGAGTGTGAGCCCAGCGATGGATTGGCGCCCTGTCCTGGGTCTATGCCCCCCCCCCCCCCCCCCCCCCCCCCCCCCCCCCCCCCCCGCGACCCTAATAGAGGATAAAGCGGAAGATAATGAATGAATGAATGAATATATATATATATATATATATATATATATATATATATATATATATATATATATATATATATATATATATATATATATATATATATATATATATATATATATATATATATATATATATATATATATACAGTATATATATTTTACCCAGCACTATCTATTAATATTTCTTTATCCTTTATCAGCAACAATACAATAATTGTAGCCTATTTAGTAAAGTCTACAGTTATTCGACATTTACTCTGACTCTTCGTTCAAAATTATTAACTCTCTGCGAGACTGTGCAGTCAGTGGATTATACTATGATGGGTGGACCGCTTGTCCCCTCCAAACCCCCCTGATTTGCTAATCAGCCAGTGTTTTCCGCCCTTCCTCGCCGTTTTTTCTTCTTCTTTTTTTCTAATGTTAGGTTTGGTGGGGTTCGGCCAGCCCTCCTGTCGGTGTGTGTGTGTGTGTGTGAGTGTAGAAGGGGGGGATCGCATGTGCAGCCGCGCGTCCTGATTAAAGCCCCGATCCTGCAGCACCGAACGCCTGGTGAAAAGTTTGGGGGACGCGCACGGAAAGTACTGGGTGTTGCGGGTTGGCTGTGAGGAGAACAGGCTACTCCCCTATGGCTGTGTAGTGCACAATCTTTTCGCGGAGGGATTTGTTGAGAGGGACATCGTTTTCGAGCCGTCACTCCGAGATCGTCCTCATCTCGATCCTTCGTCCACCATGGAGACCCAGCGGTGGTCCACCAGGTGGAAGACGAAAAGATGGCATCTGGACCTCACTGCCAAACCGCTTCTCATGATCCTCACAACGTCCTTCCTCCTCACTCTCCAACCTCAAGTTCGAGCAGGTAAACTTTTGACAGCGCTGCCTCTAGAACAGACCTTTAGACTTTTCTGAAATTACTTAAAAGTTTGCGATAGTTTAAGCACAATAATACACAGAAGTATTAGGGGTTTCTCTTAAACGTGCAGGGAGTCACTAATAGCATCAAATGAAGCACTGCTTCATTTAAAGCCCAGTCAGCCTTTACATTTTGCCAGGTCAATAAATTTGAAGTTGAAGTTAAGGGCAAGTATTTACTCTATATTGTTAAACATTTGATATGGCAGTGAGTGAAACACAAATTAAATTTGAAAGAAAATTAAAATTTAAGACCCATGATTTAAAATACCTGTTGCATAAAAGGTCTACAGGATTGTGCTTGTGAAATAAAAAGGGGGAGAGGGATTTTAATGTAATTTGAGTTTGGCATGTAATACAGACATGCACACAGACGATACACAAACACACAGCAAATGCTTACCTTATGGTACATTGTACATTATTTGTTTTTTTTTTTCGCTTTGTTAATATTTATACTAATATTTAGATGCTTCGCACAGCTTGATTGAAATCTAGTGCCAAGAAACTGTAATCCTGAATAGGTTTACTACAAAAATGATAAAACCAGTAATGAAAGTATTTAACATTTCCAATTTCTCATAATATCTTGTAAGTGAAATTACCTCCATGAATTAATATATAATGTTCAGGTAACAACACTAAACCAAATTGCCTTACAAAAAAACTGTTTAAATGCAGTTTAAACTATTTTAGATAAACCAATATGAGCATTATGCCACCTGTTGTCAAACGTAATGGCTATTCTTTATATGTACCATTTAAACAACTTTTTTAAATAGGTGAACCTTGATAAGCAACTTTTTAATTAAATGCACCAAGTCCCCCAGGATGGTAGTAATGCAAGGGAGCAGGAATGTGCACAGAGGGCATCCTTCGAGGCGGCTTTCAAGATTTACGTCTAGGCCAAAATAGGCTCTTTGTTTGACCGAGTGGTCCATTAGGTGTGTGTGGACACAGTGTGTGCATGGGGAAATTCCTCAGGGCCTTCAGGTCTCTGTCTCACACTGAAGGAAATCATTTTTCAGTCCATTCTAAAAGTGTCCAGTAACAGCCTTACCAGCTGAATGAATAGAGCAGAAGGTCACGAGTCACACCTAAATACATCACTGGTTACTTTAAAATGTTCCCTGCACTTAGTGGCTCTGAGATTTAAGTGTCTATATTAATGAGAGATCAAATGATCCTGCATTGTAATTGAAGCTTGTGCAGACTGCTCATTATAGGCGTGCCACAATAAACCATAGCAATTATGGCTTGGATCATGAATGAGGCTGTCTATGCATACTGTAATACTGTGATACTGTAGCATCTTTTTTAGATGCTTCAAACAGCCGGAGAACATTAGCTTTATAAAAATTATCTTTGTTATTTCTACAATAGTACATTTTAATGGTTATTGAACCATGAAATTATACAGAACAGTCAAGTTGGCTAACTTAACATACACTATATATATAGTGTATGTGGATTAGATTAAAGTATGACATAAAAGAATAGTATTAATTAACAACAAGTCTAAAAGGTTTGTGAGTGTTTATGAAGTATCTATGGAGGGTTGTAAGTTAAAAGTGAAACACCAATCTTACTTTTTTATATTAGCTGTCAGTGTTGCAATTATATTGCATTAGATTATAGTAATATGTCAGAGTTCAAATGAACTGTATTTATACCTTCACATTGAAATTGCCCTCATCCAAGTTGTAAGTAAAAATAACCTCTCTATTTTTTCCCTTTACAAGACTTCCTTACTGAGACTAGTCAATGGTGTTCTTTTTTCTACAATAACGCATGGTGCTGTTACCTGATGATAACCCTCTGTGTTCATCCCTATTATTTAAGTTCAAAGAGGACCACACTTTCAGGCTGTAGCTGGGATTGACAGGATGTCCTATGTGCAGGAACAAAGAGTAACTGGTAATCGGTAAAAGGAAATAAAAATGTAAAATGTAAAAATATTTAAAACATTTATTGTACTTTTCATACTTGAATATATCACTACACTATCATCTAAAATCTGGTACTCCTTATACCATTTAGTCTACTTGTATTGGTATAATTATTAGCAATTTTCTTTAAAAAAAACAAGTATTAAACATCATCAACAGTAATTTTATTTTGATCATGATTACTAATCCTGATGACAATCACACTCATGTTAATATATCTGAATGAACCTGATCTTAACCATGCATAGGGATTATAAAACTGTGCCCTTCAAAGCTCAGGGTGTACTGACAAGTTTTCTGCTCAACCCCTGGGGCACGAACCAACTCAGGTGTGCATTCCTTTACACAATCCTCACATTTCAACAGTCCACCCTATGCTACCCCTTGAACGCTTCTTCTATGCTGTGATTTTTGCTTTTCTGCCAACTTTAACTCTGTTTCTGGTGTCCTATAATTGGATACCATATGTCCAAATACAGAAATGAATGCCATGGACTGTAGTACAGAGGTAGTATTGGACCACCAGTCAGGGGTGGGGGGTTTCAGATGCTGGGAAGTTTGCTCAGTGGCATAAATGCTGGTCTTGTTCAAACGGCAAACGTGTGTCAGAGGGGGAGGGAGAAAGGAAGGCATGTAGGGAGCAAGGGAGGGAAGGAAACTGACTGAATAAATTAGTGGAGTCTCAGGGAGCTGCAGGTGAAAAGGTCTTTGCCTTTCCACTTCGATGCACCCACCTAAATCCAAATTTGTGCAAGTATCCAAGCAACTCTAATGTAGACAGTATGCATGTGTTAGGCTAATTTCTGTTTGTTCTTGAATGAATTACTGCTTACATAATGTGTCAAGAACATCATTTAAGAAGTTTTTAAGAAACCTTTAAAATAATGATTCCTTATTTATAGAGAGATAAATACAAATGACGATTTGAGCATCTTTAAATAAAGCATGGTAATAAGACCTGTCAAGGCCAGTAAATATTTTATACATAGGATATATTTTGTGTATTGGCGTTGTAAGCATGGCAAATTCTTGGAAAGGCATAATGCAAAAGGGGATCCCGTGGGTGTAAATTTATCCAAAAAAGGGATTAGAGTAGTATGAGAAAAATCATTCTCTCAAATAGATGTGTCACTCTGAATCTGAGCCAAATACTCAGCTTGTGCTTCTAATGACTTTTCACAATTCATTTACAACTCATTGTTCCTTATCACAGATTGGCTATGGCAGCAAAGAACCAGTCTAAATACCAGTGCTTTCAACAGAAAAATGCAAATTTAGGGTTAAGGTTAGCAGTTTACACATTAGGACAGTAGTGCTAACTTATACATTGTGATCAGCTACATTTATTCCTTTAAGCAGCTGTTTAGACTATGACAGAAGGGCACTGCATTCCCTACATCATTACTGTAATGTCATATGCATAACTAGACAAAATGTAAAAATACCTTTAAGCAGTGTACAGGTATAATTTGTACACTTGTATTTTTATAACTTAAATCTTGGGACTCTTATGAAAGACTCCTTTTTGCCTTTATTATAATGTTATGTTGTTAAGCACTACTGGGACTAAAGGCACTTAAGTAACCAAAAACCACTACTGATACTATTGAATGTGACTGCACAAAGCTATATTTGCTACAGACTTTTAAATTGATCACTATGACATTATAGTTAATTAACAATTGCAGTTTAATTAACAATCACAAGCTGACAATGATAGTGTTGCAAATTAATATAATATTGATGGACACTGATGTGTTTAAAAAATACAACAGCAACTTCTACGTTTGATTCACTCATTATAACCCAACACATACTTACACACAACCATCGTGTCAGTGCTGACAATGAGTCACAAAAAAGTTGTGGTGGACCTGTGGGGTTTCTGATCATTAGAGATCATAGTAAAGGTAACAAAATATGCTGAGATACAGATAGACCACTGTAATTATAGAACTTCAAAGTGCATCTATGCAGTAGAAAGGGCGATAAGTAAATAAACAAGGAGATCTATTTTATAAAATGGCTATTCAGTGTACATATATAGTACCATATGCTCTTGTTAATTGTTTATAAAAAAGCATAAAAATAATTTAGTCAAATGATGCCATCCAGGCAGCAGCTTGTCTTTTGAACAAAGATGTTCTCCCTCCTTGTTCATTGCATTCTAAAAATGTTTTCATCTGCCCAAATTTTCAGAGAAATAAAAGCAAAAATATGTTTGTGGGGGGGCGGCACGGTGGCTTAGTGGTTAGCATGTTCACCTCTCAGGACTAGGGATTCCAGGTTCGAATCCCCATCTGGGTGGAGTTTCCATGTTCTCCCTGTGTCTGCGTGGGTTTCCTCCGGGTTCTCCGGTTTCCTCCCACAGTCCAAAAACATGGATCAAGTCAATTGAGTTCTCCAAATTGCCCCATATAGAGTGTGTATGCGTGCGTGTCTGTGTGAGTGAATGTGTGCCCAGATTGGCGCCCTGTCTTGGGTGTATCTGCCCAGCGCCCAAAACGTTCTCCCCTGGATGGGCATGGGGAACCCCACCGCGACCCTAATATAGGATAAAGTGGAAGATAATGAATGAATGAATAAATGTTTGTGGGGTCCACAAGTGATTTATGTGCCACATTAATAACTTTTGTGTCTACTTCTGACAAAGTCTTTTTACTGTAATATAACTTACAATTTGCAAATTAATAATTAAAAAAATAAAATAGTATATGATTAGAAAATGTCAAAGTGATTTTAGCAGCATAAATATAGCACAACACAGCCAAAGAGTTTAAGAAGCAAAATCTCTGTTGAACAGTATATTTTAAGATTTAAAGCTTTGTTTTATGTTTTTGTTAGCAGTGACAGTAAGTAAAAAACAAAAAAATGGCTTTACATAACAACACAAAAGCATAAAAATTTTGGATAATGCACTTCTGTATTAACTGTATTACTAATAAGTAAAAAAGTAAGTAATAATCTCTCAAAATTAAATAGAAACTGTATGTAATTTAAGCCAAAACACAGATCCTTTCTGTATGAAGTCTGCATGTGCTTCCTGTGTCTGTGTGGGTTTTCACCAGGTTCTCCAGTTTCCTCCCGCATTCCAAAGACATGCTGGTAGGTAAATTGGGGGCACTAAATTGTTCTAGCCATTAGAGGTGCATATCAGTTCACTTGTAGTTAATGCTATGTGGTGTATGTAGTATGTGCATGTGCTCTGAGGTAAAACTTTGCAAACTATAACTGTCTGTTGTTGGTTTCTGTCTCATGTGGTTGGGTATGGTAATGGCCACATTTACTATCATGCTGTGCCATGTGACGTAAACCCTTACAATGTAACATTCTTTTATTTTTTCTTTCAATTTTGTGGTGGCTCATTCTAAATCTCTGTCCATTTAGAACACAGCCGGTGTAGGGTAATAGACAAAATGGACTGTGATGAAGAAGGCGTGATTATGCATCACTTGTAAATGAGTCGGAAGACCAGAAGCAGTAGACATACATACCTTGAAAGCAAACTGTAATTGTTGGTGTGACAGATTTAAGGTGGAGATCTACAGTGGGACTTAAAAACACTTGTTTATTGTGTGTGTGTGTCACTGTGCTAAAAATGTGCTCTAGTAATACAAAAATAAACTAAAAGCCAAAAAGCTTGTCTACATTCTCAATTCTCCAATACATTCTCCATTACTCATTTCCCTCCATTGGCTCCCTGTAGCTGCTCGCATTCAGTACAAGTCAATGACACTGTCCTACAGAACCATTTCTGGATTTTCCCCCTCCTACCTTCACTCTATCTTTTCAAAATACACTCTGACTCGTTCACTTCGCTCCAGTGATGATTGCCGCCTGGCGATTTTACCTCACCGAGGAGCCAATTCTCACTCCGTGGTGTTCACCACTGCAAAATTGTGGAACGATCTTCCCAACTCTGTCCGTAAGGCAGTATCACTAAGCAGTTTTTTAAGAAACTACTGAAGATGCATCTCTTTAACAAATTGCTGTAAAAAAAAAAAAAAAAAAAAAGGAGGGGAGCGCAGCATCAAATAACAATCAGATTTGATGATTTTACAGTGTAGTTGGTTTTCTGCATAACTTCTGACTTGTAATGTTCTCATTTGTAAGTCGCTTTGGATAAATGACTAAATGTAAAATGTAAATGTAATTCCCTAAACATTTTGCTGCACTGGTGATCAGGAAACTTTAATCAGAAAAGAAAAGAACAGAACAAAACCTTGCAATATAGAAAATAAACTTGTAAAACTTTTTATACTTTTGAAATCAATATGGTTAAAAAAACTGCTGGGAATAACATAATGTAAAGGGCATGGGGGCTACCAATAAGACACATGAATTCAGCTGGAAACATTGCTACAAACTGCTGCATATGCAACATGGTAGTGTAACTGACATGGGGAAAAGCATTTTCCTATGTTTTACACAATTTCACAAATGACAATAATTGTATAATGTCACTATGATCATCCCTTTCTTCCTGACAGCATGATGAATTTGTTTTCTTTGGGCTCTGGCTACAGGTGTCTATAGCATCCTTATGACTAGCCAGCATTCTTTAGATGATAGTATAAAAATGTACCATTGTGAGCTAGTGTCCCAAAACATCACATTTATTACACATATTACACATTTATTTTTATCATTATTTTTTATTTTTCTTGATTTATTAAAGAAATATGTGCTGAAATAAGTTTTGTTTTTGAAAAAAATATACATTACATTAGAAAAAATATCATACATTTCAGGTACATAGCGATTGAAAATAACACAAATAAATAAATAATTTCTTATTCTTTATCTATTTACAGCTGAAACAGTGGATGTGCTGAATATGTTAGAGTTCTCCAAAACCCCTGAAGGAGTCCAGAAGTCACCAGGCTTCTGTGTGAAGAGAAAAGGGTCTAAACCTGACATAGCCTACAGAGTGGGAAAAGAAGCTCAGATCCGTGTCCCAACCAAGCAGCTTTTTCCAGGTAAATGCACATAACTAATCCATTTAAAGATGTAAATGAAATTTTATTTACAGCTTTCTTAAAACCAATGATACTTCATCTTGATAACTCTAATTAAGCTATGAATAAACATACACAGTATGTAATTGAAATGGAAAAAATAACATTATATAATATATATAATATATATATATATATATATATATATACAGTTGTGATCAAATTTATTCAACCCCCACTGAAATAAAGTGTTTTGGCCAGTTTGACATTGATTTGGATCATTTCAGTCATCTTATTTACAATTATATCAAAGAGGCACTTATAAATTAGACAAATATAACATAATATTTATGATGGAATAACCACAAATGTCTTTACTGTGCTCACATCATTATCAATTTTATTCAACCCCCTAGTGACATTATTTTTTAGTACTTAGTACAACATCCTTTCCCAGTTATGACAGCTTTCAAGCGTGAAGCATAGCTTGACACAAGTGTCTTGCAGCGACCTATGGGTATCTTAGCCCATTCTTCATGGGCAAAAGCCTCCAGTTCAGTCACATTCTTAGGCTTGCGCACTGCAACTGCCTTCTTTAGGTCCCACCAGAGGTTCTCAATTGGATTTAAGTCTGGTGATTGCGATGGCCACTCTAGAACGTTCCAGCCTTTTCATGTTCAACCATGCTCTAGTGGACTTGGATGTGTGCTTCGGATCATTGTCCTGTTGGAAGGTCCAACGTCTCCCAAGCCGCAGGTTTGTGACTGACTCCATCACATTTTCCTCCAAGATCTCCTGGTACTGAAGGGAATTCATGGTACCCTGCACACGTTGAAGCTTTCCTGTACCATTAGAAGCAAAACAGCCCCAAAGCATAATTGACCCCCCGCCATGCTTCACAGTAGGCAAGGTGTTCTTTTGTTCATAAGCCTGGTTCTTCCTCCTCCAAACATAGCGCTGGTCCATTGTCCCAAACAGTTCTAATTTAGTTTCATCTGACCACAGTACACTGTCCCAAAACCTTTGTGGCTTGTCCACATGACTTTTGGCATACTGCAGTCGACTTTTCTTGTTCTTTGGAGTCAGCAAGGGGGTGCGCCTGGGAGTTCTGGCATGGAGGTCTTCGTTATGCAGTGCGCGCCTTATTGTCTGAGCTGAAACTTCAGTGCCCACATCTGACAGGTCTTTTTTCAGTTCCTTAGCAGTCACGCGGGGATTTTTCTCCACATTACGCTTCAGGTAGCGCCCAGCAGTCGCGGTCAGGATCTTCTTTCTGCCACGACCAGGTAACGTTTCCACTGTGCCCTTTAACTTGAACTTGCGAATGATACTTCCGATAGTGTCTCTTGGAATATTTAACAACTTCGCAATCTTTTTATATCCATTGCCATTCTTGTGAAGAGCAATAACCTCTTCTCTTGTCTTCTGGGACCATTCTCTTGCCTTCACCATGCTTGTAAACACACCAGTAGATGTCTAGAAGGAGCTGAGTATCACAGTCCTTTTAAATCTGCCTAATTGGTGCTTATCATGCTTGATTGCTGCTCGTTGACATCCACAGGTCTTTTCAATACCTGATTGAAAACACTGGAATGAACCTCTGTTCTTATGAGTGGTAGTTGTAAAGGGGTTGAATAATTGTGTCAATGAAGAAATCACAAAAAGGCCATTTAATACTTTATGACAAAAACAATTGATGCTATCTTAGTTGCATTTAGTTCTTTAACAAGTCCTTGTAAGATTTCATTATGAACACAATTACAAATGTGCACTGAATTCCATAAAACCCTTCGCAGCATTGGGGGTTGAATAAATTTGATCACAACTGTATATATATATATATATATATATATATATATATATATATAGAGAGAGAGAGAGAGAGAGAGAGAGAGAGAGAGAGAGAGAGAATTTATGTAGAATCTTAATTCAATTTGTTTTTTTATGGCATAAATCATAAATAGAGCTTTGTGTGGTCAGTCAAGTTCCTTCATTCCTTCACATATTACTGAACCATGCATTTATGGACCTGTATAAATCGTGTTGAAAATGAGAAGGGCATTCTCAATGTGTTTCTATACGATTCTTTGCTACATAGGAACTTGTCCAAGATGCATAGTTAGCTGCTTTACTCTTTTATACCTGTAGTAATAGAACTGAATAAAATACCTAAATTCAATGAGGTATGTCTAAATACATTTGTCTATATATTTTAATATTCAGTACATTTTCAGAAGCATACAGATTTTAACTGCCAACAGGGCAGTCAAGCATGACAGCACTTTGGGAATTGTAAACAAAGTTCCTGATAAAATAAGTCATTTTGATGCTAGTATATGTCTCTCCAAAATAACAGTATAAGCCAGTACACCTTTATATATATACATATCTCCTATACCATAAGTACAAATACACCACCATGCCATGATTTTTACACTTTTTTTTACTTTTTCCTTGGCAGTTAGAGTCTATTTTTCACACAAACAATGTAATAATTTCCACTGTTATTCAGTCCATTTTAAGTACTTTACAGAACATGCTCCAGCTTATGTATGCATAATTTGATGATGATTTTCATATAGACCGTGTAAGGTTATTTATCACTGTACACCTTAAATGCTATGGCTATGACATAACCAGAGGACTCAGTGGTCGTGTACTTACAGCAACAGATTTGGTCTTTGAGCATTGTTATTTTACTTGACTTCCTGAATCGTTCAAAAGTCAACATGATGACAGACCTAAATTTTGTTTTGGAAAACATTGCCTTTACCTGTTGTTTTAATTTGTCACAACATGGTGAACCATGACTCATATTTACTAGGTTCCTGATTACTTTTATTTATTTTTTTAACTTGCAGTTTATATTTAACACAAAGCATTATGATTGGTGTTGAAAACACTAAAATATATATAAGACCTTAACCCTCTACATTTTTCATTTTAATGATGCTCATTTTTTGTTGTAATTTTTTTTGTAGCTGGAGTGTTCCCAGAGGACTTCTCCATCTTGACCACACTGAAGCCCAAAACAGGCCTCCAGGCCTTCTTGTTGTCCATCTACAGTGAAAGTGGTGTCCAGCAGCTTGGTGTTGAGATAGGACGCTCACCTATCTTTCTCTTTGAGGATCAAACTGGAAAACCAGCTCCCGAGGACTACCCTTTATTTAATTCCCTCAATCTGGCTGATGGAAAGTAAGTAGAAATGCTAATTTGTTTGTGCAATGTGGGTTTTTTGTTTAGCATTAACTGTCTTTTTATATCCATCCATCCATCCATTTTCATCAGCTTAATCCAATACTAGGGTCACAAGGGAGTTCCCCATGCCCATCCAGAGGAGAAGGTTTTGGGCACTGTGCAGGGTGCCAATCTTTCACAGGGCCCTTATTATTTACATGTTAATTATATTGTAATTGGCCCTCTTTATTGGACACTTTTCAAATAGTTCAGCCATATATAGGGGCCTCGTGAATTTTGACAATTATCCAATGTAAAAAAGGCTTTTAGGTGTTTAGAAATTACACTGGATTTCTTTATGACCTTGCAAACGCTTGCAGTCTTTGCTTGCATTGGAATATACACTTGATTTTGATTGATTTGTGATTTGGATGAATGTTATTTATGACACAGTAGCACTACATTTATGGTTCTGGGGTGTTTTCTATGTGTAAATATCTTATTTAAGCAAGTTAAGTGTTTTTTTATGTAATCCATGCTGTTTGTTTAAATAGTGTTACGAAATGCATAAGGCATATTAGCAACATTTATTAGAATCTATTTTTCAATTTTATTAGGATTAATTGTAAGGTTGTACAGATTAATTGATATAATTTTCTACATCCTGTCAGTTGTAATTAATTGTAAAAAAATAAATATCCAACATGTCAAAATAAACAGTGTGTCATTAAAACAGATGTTTTTAATTTTTGTCATTATCAGTAAATGTATGTAGATCATTTTGACTTCGCAATTATAAAAATTAGTACTCAAAAAAGAATCTGTTCTTAATCACACTATAAACACACCTTGAACAAATTTACCCCTTTTCCCCCCAAATGCATTATAATTTTAACTTTCAGTTAACTATATGATTAGACCATGAGTTCACTGTCTTGTGGCATATTTAATTCCTTTGCTGATATTAGTTTAGCTTTACCTTATTGGATCTGTTGGTTAACAGAGAAAGCTCAGTTTGCTGTGTCTTCATGGGTCTTTCCATAGGCAGGGTGAGTCCAGTTAACCACTGTAATGACAGACTTCCAAAAACAGCCTTTGCTATTTTGGGTACCTTAAAGGCCTAAGCTGTATTTTACATGTGGATTTAGATGGTCACAACATATATGGATTCTTACACCCACACACACACAAACACACTCACACACACATGCCTGCAGACACGTAAGCACGGACACACGCATTTATGCACACACACTAAGAGTAAGAGTCCTCTTTACATTGTTCTGTTATTGGGTGAGTCTCAGCACAATAGTAACACTGATGTGGTGAGGGGTAGAAGTGTGCGTTCCATTGATAATATTGAATCAGAAACAGGACTTCCACTAAAGTTTCTAAACAGTGTTAACTTACTGTGCATTCTATTAGATCCATATTTTGTTCATTAATTAATTAATTAATTCATTCATTCATTCATTTATTCATTGCCTTCAGCTTAATCCTTAGATTCATCTTATTTCTTAACTTTGTAAATGTTAATATTAGAGACATTAGCTCATCCTTTGCTGCATATTTTTTGTTAGTCATCCTTTGAACCTTTATTTGTGCTTACAGAACATTACCTAAAGAATGCTAGTGACAATTTTGGTTGGTGTTTAAAAATCTAAATCAATCATATCAGCAGTATCAGCAGTAACCCACAGTAATGCTCCAGAACATGGAAATATAACTGCAGTGCTAAAAATCATTCACCAAATATTACTTGCTCTGTGGTGATTCTTTAAGTAAAAGTAATTTAAGGACGTAGAGAAACAGATGGAGCACAGTCTGAAATCATAGATCTCGAAATTGAATTTATACGGTAAGTAAAAAAGATAAAATGAGGTGTATCTAATAGTGGCTGGTGAGTGTATACTGCATTGCATTGGTTCTAAAAATACTTTTTAGAGATGAGACACTATATTATGAATAAATAAACTACAAAGTGTGTTGACTATAGAATGAAATGCTTGTTCCTCTATGTAACTGTAACAACAGAAAAAAAAGGGGACGACAGATGGGAAATAAAGCTTTACATACATAATTCTTAACCACATTAGAGACATTCCAATGTTTAAGGACATGAGTAAGCTATCCACAAATCTGGACCTGGTTAATTTTGTTTTAAAGTCTTAACAGAACTCGTCCTTATTATTAGTGGTTCAAAAAACAAACAGGTTGAAATAACTGTCCAGAGTTCCAAAAACACAGTGTTTCAGTGTCAGACATGCGCTAAGTGATTACTGCAGCAAATCACTATAAAAAAATCTCTGTCTCATTAGAAACCTCTTAATAACAGTCAGACCTTTTTTGAGGGTTCACTTCCTCTGCTCTCCTCTGACAAGGTTTTCACGATGTTTATGGTGTCTTTCATGCCAGCTAGCCCAGATGGATGTGGTTCAGAGTTTAATGAGCCTAATACAGTCTTGAACAAGGGCAAAGCATGCATGCAGGATTTCCCTTGACTCAACCCTGAAATATAGAGTAACTGAAATGCATGTGTGTCTTTATTTTCTCACTGCCCTTGCATTCTGTACTTGTCCAAACTTTAGTCCTGGATTGGAATCTTTACACTTTTCTATTTACAACACAGTGCAATTATAAGATATATTTCCAAATAGGTTAAATTAGATGGTAATTTGTAACCTTAAATATGTATGTCAGATTTTCTCCAACTTAAAGTACTAGTACATCTATAGTTTAAGAAAAAAATATGATATTCATAATGAGTTATATAATGATATGAATTAGTTGTGATCATAACAATTTTAATTTGATATCAGGTGGCACCGTGTGGCTATCAGTGTGGAGAAGAAGACTGTGACCATTATTGTGGACTGCAAGAACAAAATCCTTAAAACCTTAGCCAGAAGTGACCATTCTAACCTCAATACTAATGGCGTCACAGTTTTTGGCAGCAGGAGTCTTGATGAAAATGTCTTTGAGGTAAGGGCTATAATATATATTTGGAGAAGATTACTATGCACATTAATTTAATTTAAAAGCTCCAATTTCCTTTCAGAGTGTGTACATTATGGAGCACAATTGGTGTATTTGTTATTATCAGTGTGGTATTGCTTGTGTTTCTGGCTTGTCATTAGGTCATTAAATTAAAGGCTGAATTGAAATATTTTTTCTGCTTGTTTGGGTAAAATACCCAATAGTTCTTTTTAACTGAATGTGATCTTTTAGTGTGCTTGCTATTGAGCAGATTTAAACACCTCAGACAACCAATTCTTATGATTATGGATAATTGTCAGATGGTCTTTGCTATGACTTATCATTAACCTTACATTAATTATAAGACCCTTAGGACCCAGTGACTTGTTTTTGGCTGGCAACTTACATAGAGTCACATCTTGTAGCCTCGCTCAGTTACTGCCTGTTAACTTAACTTTATTGCTTAGGGTCATCAACTGTCCAATTTTAAAGTGTGTTTGAATAGGAAATGAAAATAATGATAATGATTTCGGTTTAACTATCTGGAAGTAAGATAGATGTGCCTTTACAGTGAGCTGTACATATATCCATATTTTTGGTCTGCAGTAGCACTTCCTTTTTCTGTACTCATTTTCCAAATGTGAAAATCAGAAAGAACCTTGTTTTATTTTTTTCTCCTCTTTTGCATAGATGATTATTAAATCTTACATTTCTTGTGATAAATTGGATGTATTGCATTAGCATAAGGTCATTTTGCAAATGCTTTTATGCAAAGTTAGTTACAAGTATCCCAACTTGATGGTTGGGGTTGAAATACAGGGTGAGCCATACAGCATCCCTGGGCCAATAAAGGTTAAAAACTTTGGCAACTTCATTGTATTTGAAAGGATTTGAACCACCATGCAGACTGCTAGCCACAAACACTAACCACTTAGCTACCATGCCTTTAAAATGACACTGTGCAAAGTGCACTGAAATATATATATTTTTAAACATAAAATACTCATTTAATGACCCCAAATGAAGTCCTGTTTTCGTAGTTTTTGGAACTTTACTGTGAGACAGATTTTCAGTAGTACCAACAAAAATGCAGTCTTTTTTCTAATGCATTTATAGATTATTTACATCTATAGAGATTTCCCCTTAAAACAAAACATATTTAGAAATCTGGGATTGAGTGTCAGTAGAGGTGTAGAAAAGAGCCCTTTCTGTTCACTTCTAGAGAACAGGGAGACTTTCTCTTCTTTTTTAAGACTCTAAAGCAAACTCTTGGAAATAGGAAATACCTGCTCAGTACCCAGAAATATTCTGCCCCTCCTTTAAATCCAAACAGTGCAGATTTAGACATGCAGACCTTTCGCCCCTTGGTAAGCTATGTTATGTGCTATATTTTCCTACTCCATTTTGTCCTTGGCATCCCAACAAACCATTAAAGATTGAAATAGATTAACAATTGACAATTATAAACCCAGTCATTGAATGTCCTAAAGTCTGTCAATGAATGGTAGTCTTAGATATATCTGTCCCAATGACATCTAAGGCAAAGAGCAAAGATTTATACTAAATCTTACACTGCTTCTTGAACAGTATTTTCATTTACTGTTGCCCTATGCCACACACATCTCTCTTGGTGTTGATATCCTATTTGATCAGGCAGAAACAGAAGGCTGTCCAAACTCAAGACTCCTTATTACCTGGAAAAGCTGGATAATGTTATGAAATAGAATATTAATAAAATAAAGTCTTCTTAAATAAAATAAAGTTGACATTATATCAATTGAAAAAATAACTATGATTATTTTACAAATATTAGATTTTTTCAAATATTACTGTATATAATATTATACACAGTCCTTAACACACAAAATGATCTTAACTATTAAATTAAGTCTTCTTGTTATTAAGAAAATATATGGAAATTTTGTGTGCAGAGGTGCCTTTCCCTTTAAAAAAGATTCGTAAGAAATTATTGATTTGTGCTCCAATCAAATAAATATAAAACTATTTGGTTTATTCAGTGAATGGGCTCAAAAGTTGCTTAGTGTATGGCCTTGAATGTGTTAAATGTAAAGTTTAAGTTGTGTAAAACCTCTGAAGTGCAAGTTTCCCAAGGTTAGCATCAGGCATCACTTAAAATTGCAAAAATATTATTGTTCTGTTCAAGTGTTTGCCATGTTTTTGCTTGAACTAAAGCACACATGCATTGTCCCTTCAAATGTGTCCAAAATAAAGAACATTAAATTGCAGCTTTTGACATTTTAGACTGTAGGAAAACAATCATATCCAATCCCAGCCATGCTGTAGATACTATATACTATTATGTATGTACTATATATATATATATATATATATATATATATATATATATATATATATATATATATATATATATATATATATATATATATATATACTGTATACTGTATATATAATGAATTTTCTTTTCTTCATTATGTACATAATTTATTTTATACATTAACCTTTATAATTAAAACTAGCACAGATAATGTAAACATATACAAAACAATTTTGTTTTATTATTACATTATGTAGATTTTATATGATATGCATGTCGATTTTGTTTTAATTAAATCAAAGTGACAAACAGTGTAAATACATTAAAAATGAATACTGGAATGGAATGTCATAGGTCTAATCACAGGAAAACTGAAAAATATGGAGATTAATATGCAACAATTTGATGAATGTTAAGGTTTTCCATATCACAGACTTTCCCACACTGACCAGTAACAGCAGCTTTACTACCATCTAATTAGTTAGCATATATAAACAACACACACAAGTAGTAAACAGCTTGTGTGCGTTGTTTATATCTGCTAACTAATTAGAGGCCAGTAATGCTGCTATCCTCAGGCAAGCAATCAATCACATCAAATACCACTGAATACCAAGTAATAAAGTGTACTATTACTTTTGTACATGCCTTAATTTGTGTTTATGCTTATAAGAGTAAATTTGGTAAACTTAACATAATATAATAAGCCTAAAAGGGTCTCAAAGTGTACCCTGAAATCCTGTTTAAAAAAGTGATTTTTATTAAATATCTCTAAATTAACTGTTGGTAGTACGTTTTTGTTTTGTTGGTTATGTAATAAATCATGAAAACCTAATATTTAATCTGCTATTATATTTTAGATTTACAGTTTAATGATATGATAACTTCACAGCTTGTTTTAAGGCTCGTCATAATCAGTCATTAAAAGTCTAGTGCAGTCTGACTGACCTTCACTGGAGAAGTGCGTCAGAATTTTGTGTTTTTTTTATTATTTTGTATTCTATTTATTGTTGATGTAAATGTTTCCATAGTTGCATGTCCATGTGTGTAACATGCATGGGTGTACATGCTTGTGTTGACAATTCACTGCCAAGTTAGCAATGAACATCTGACTGTACACATCTACCTAAATTGTTTTCAGTCAGTCACTTGTGTTTTCTGTTGCCAAGATAGCAATCACCAGAAACCTAATCAGACTTCATTTTGAGACCACCACGCCCATTGGCATCGAAACATGGATATATAGATATATTGATAACACCAATGCTATTTCGGCACAGTTTTAATGTAACTTCATTTTATTGTTAATCTGTTATTATTATTATTATTATTATTATTATTATTATTATTATTATTATTATTATTATTATCATCCATATATTAATATGGATGGGTCCCCATGCTCATCTAGGGTTCATGCTCGTTTCGGGCACTGGGCAGATACACCCAGGACAGGGTGCAAATCTATCGCCTGGCACACACACTCACACAAACACACTCGCTATATGGGTGAATTTGGCGAATTCAATTGACCTTGATCCAAGTTTTTGGACTGTGGGAGGAAACCGGAGAACCTAGGGGAAACCACGCGGACACGTGGTGAACATGGAAACTCCACCCAGATTGGGATTCGAACCTGGAGTCCCTAGTGCTGAGAGGCGAACATGCTAACCACTAAGCCACCGTGCCGCCCTTATTATTATTATTATGATTATTATTATTAATATATATATATTTTTTATATATAAGTCCCTTTCAATGTACCCAGGGTAACTGTACAGTAGAAAAACAATTCACAAGAAGACATCATTTGTTTTGTCTGTGTGATATTGATGGCAAGGTCAAATGGCACTAAACAGAGGCACATCAAAGGTCATGGTTTCTTTTTGATTGCTGGTGATGTTTTAGGGTCTTTCTAGGAGTGCACTGTAATTACAGTGTTTAAATCCACCCACAGAAGTAATTATACAAACATGCTCCTCAAGGACAGGCCTTATTATTATTCCTTATTTCAGATGTGGGTATAGTACTGACCATGATCTCTCGTGCACTTTGTCTACAGTTGTCCATCTAATTAAAGCATATTTAAACTTCTTATTTTTTAAAGACAATTTTCAACTAATTGTAATTCTTATAAAATTCAAAAAAGAGTATAGAATGAAATGAAATGGAAAATTATTGGAAGATCCTGAATTGTGTTTTTAACTTTTATTAGGTGCTCTTTGACTTAGCTCTCAATAGAGCCACAGATGCTAGAATCCAAAGTGTATTTTTCTGTTTAATCAGGAAAATGTTAGCTGCTACCAATAAATAATATTATGTGACAAAATGTTGGCCATTCTAGGGCAAATTATTTGGTAATAATGGATATGATTTAATCTTTGGCTAGATATTTTGAAATTTTTAAGTTCTTTTTAGTTTCTTTGGTTAAATTTAATAGCATATAAAATAACTGGGCGGCACGGTGGCTTAGTGGTTAGCACGTTCGCTTCTCAGCACTAGCGATTCCCAGTTCAAATCCCCATCTGGGTGGAGTTTCCATGTTCTCCCCGTGTCTGGGTTCTCCGGTTTCCTCACACAGTCCAAAAAAAACATGGATCAAGTCAATTGAATTCTTCAAATTGCCCCATATAGAGTGTGTTTGTGTGCGTGTCTGTGTGAGTGAGTGTGTGCCCAGCGATAGATTGGCGCCCTGTCCTGGGTGTATCTGCCCAGCGCCCGAAACATTCTCGCCTGGATGGGAATGGGGAACCCCCCCGCGCCCCTAATATAGGATAAAGATGATGATGGATGGATGGATAAAATAACTGTTTACCAAAAAAAGCAGCCATTGAACAAAAAGTTAACTCCAAAACAATAGGCTAACAGATATAAAATCTCAACACTAATTTTATTCAATAACAGCTTTATCTACACAAGTTAAATGTCAACACATTTCACACATTATCTTGATTAAGATGTTTGGCTTTATGAATGTGCTTTTTACATACCCAGATAAAACCTTGGGTCCCAAGACCTGAATGGACATACAAAATTGTTTAGCTGCAGCTGCTACTGCATGCAAAAGCATCAGTTGAAATCCTGTTCTTATGCGCACTGTACTGTGTTAATTTAAATGACTATAAAGTCTGTCAAAGTCTAAGCCTTATTTTTGTCTGTACTGAATAGAATGATATTTCTGGTGCATCTTTTAAAGGTTGTATGTCTTATGTTTCATGTTTGTTGAACAATTATGTATAATGTGACTTTTACACACATTCATGGGAATGATTTATGGTGTTGTGCACTGTCAGCTGCCCCTGTCACGTCCCCTTGCTTTGCTTATTTAATGTAGTATAACATTAAAGTTGTATAAAATTATTGACTGTGCTGAATTTGAAAAATCTGTCTGTTTTCCTATCTCTCTTTCTCTTATCACACTCTTAGGGTGATATTCAGCAACTGCTGATTGTGGCTGACCCTCAAGCAGCGTATGAATACTGTGAACACTATAGCCCTGACTGTGATACCCCACATGAAGACAGACCTCAAGCTCAGGAAGCAGAGGAGGAGGTCAGTATCCAGTTTTCTACTGAATCTTAAGATCATGAAGTAATGAAATCCTTCTGTAATATAATAATGTAAAAATCATAATCATAATCATAATAAAATAACAATCACCATTATTATTATTATTATTATTATTATTATTAATATTATAATTATTATTATTATAAAAGGGCTAAAATGGGTTTTAGTGGGGTTTACGGTGCTTACATTAGTAGTCATTGTTCTTGTCTTCATGGCTCAATGTAGTAGCACACATCTTCTTTTCATACTTAGTGTTTCCTACAACTGTGTTCTGTAGACAAAATTATGCATTCTGTTTTCTTTTGCATACAATTGATGTGTTTCCACAGGTCAACCCATTTCAAGTTTTTGCTGCAAGCAGGGCAGTAATGCAAAATGATTTAGTATTCTGTTGTTATGTTATTTTGTTTGAAAGAATCTGTTGTATGAATGATTGCACAGCACAGCACAACAAAATTTCAGAATCACTACTTTATTGGACGATGTAAATATAACACTCATTTTATATGCAGGGCGGCATGGTGGCTTAGTGGTTAGTACGTTCGCCTCTCAGCGCTAGGGATTCCCGGTTCGAATCCCCATCTGGGTGGAGTTTCCATGTTCTCCCCGTGTCTGCGTGGGTTTCCTCTGGGTTCTCCGGTTTCCTCCCACAGTCCAAAAACATGGATCAAGGTCAATTGAATTCTCAAAATTGCCCCATATAGAGTGTGTCTGTGTGAGTGAGTGTGTGCCCAGCGATGGATTGGCGCCCTGTCCTGGGTGTATCTGCCCAGCGCCCGAGATGTTCTCCCCTGGATGGGCATGGGGAACCCCACCACGACCCTAATAGAGGATAAGCAGGAGATAATGAATGAATAAATTTTACATGCATTGTGAGCCAACACAGGATAAAAGTAAAGTTTCTACATTTTTAGCTGATAAAAATAAGAATGGAGTGCTGGGTAAACAGGTGAAATGCTGCCACTGACTGTTACTTGTGTGTAGAAGGCCAGAACAAAAAAAACTTTTGTAAATTTGTAAATTGCCCCTTAACATGATTTGGCTTAATTTGACAAAAAAATATCTTTTTGTGAAGTCTTAGGGTTTTATATTAGTCTTGACAGATCCAGCCTGGTAAGACCTCCTGATTTTGTATGGCCCTGTCAAATATGAGAAAATACTAAAAGTATATCAGCCTAACATATGCCTTAATATGTATGAGATTCATTGAGTAGTTGGATCTGGCTACTATTGGATCTAATAGATGGATAGCCATTTAGGCCATTTATTATTTTTTTCCAGCCATTAAAAACAAGCCAGTAACTCAGCATAGGAGCTGTTCTATGTGCCAATGAGCAACTGTAAGTGAACCTTAGTGTAATTGTGCATGATGGATAGGAGGAAAGGATGTTACTTTATATTATAGCTGTTCCCATAACTGCTATGTTTTATGCTGGCACAGAGGAGTTATATTGATATATAATCATTGATGTCACTTAACTACTTACTGTTCTTGTAGACAGTATATTGTTAATGAACATGGAGTATGCAAAACTAATTTTGCATCATGAAACATTATATATTGTAACAATGTATTGTAAACCTGTCATTCATTGATTTATTGATTTTTACATGTCATAATTAATGAATGCTTTATGTTAATTTTGTATGCATAGATTAAATACTCTTAGGATCTTTGTAGATTGGTTCCTTTGATCTCGCTGCTTAAAGGAGTGAGATCATGAATCATTTTTTTTCCATCGTAGTCTCAACATTTTTATTATTATTATTATTATTATTATTATTATTATTATTATTATTAGTAGTAGTAGTAGTAGTAGTATATAATTATATAATCAGTATTAGTATTAGTATTATTATAGATGCACCTGTACCACAAGTTAAGGCCACCAGATTTTGCTTTGAGGATCAGTTGATAATGATAAAAATGTTAAACCTTTTTTGACCTACTGATTGACCCTACCCCACCAAACATTCCCAAACATTGTTTGAATGTACTGAAACTTTAATATGGTGCATTTTAATTTGATGTTTGCATTTCCTTTATTAACAGACATCAATAGATCACAAGAGATGCATTTAGATTGACAAATAAAATGCATTTAAATAACATTAGTGTAGTGTAAAATCTGACTATGCTAATAACATGTATCAAGCCCAGTGAGCTTGTTACATTTAATATTATCTGCTAGTTTTTGCCCTCTACTAATTTACTTTTGTTGTCCTTTCTCTTACTTATCCAATGTCCTCTTCCTATCCAGTATGTTACTGCTGTAGATTATGGAGAATCTGAATATGAATACTTTGATGAGCCTGGTCGTACTGAATTTCCTGAGACTCAGGTAAAACAAAGAATTGAAGAAAAACAAAAAATGCATGTCTATATTTTCCTGTGTTATATGTTTTCATTTGACTTCCTGTTTCTCACTTGTCTAAAAAAAATGGTATTTGGTTATTTTGTGTTTTGAGATTTTTTTTTGCAAAAGTCTGTTCCGTGTGAGTCTGAGGAAACAATCACCAATCAACCAATCAACAATCATGTTCCAAATTTATTTTCTGTCCTTTGTATTCTGATATGTCTTGCCTGGTGATCTTAATGATTATGTGTTGTGTTTAAAATTCCTGTGTTACTATTACCCTCTTTTCAGCGAGTGAAACGTGCTATCTCCAAGTTCACCAAGAGGACGACAAAGTCTTTTAAGTCCAAACCCCTGTCTACATTTAAGTACCTGCCCTCAATAAAGAAATCAGTCAAAATTCCAACCCTTAAGAAGATGACTCAACCCAGTAGAAGGGTAAAAGGACAAAATTAAGTCCAGCTCAGATGGCATGGGGATCTCACCTCTATTCTTTTCCTTTCTTAGTTTAGTGAGATCTCTGATGCCCTCTCTACCGAGCACAATGAAAAACAAATCTAGCGTTAGTACTAGTGTTTCAGCTGATAACCCTTGTGTTGTGCATGTCTTTTAATACTTCCTATTTCACTTTCCTTCTTCCTTCTTCTTTCCTTTTCATCTGAAACCGCTTTAGCTAAACAACTTAGATGGCGAGTACTATACTGACAATGAACATGACTACGGAACTGTAGATGCTACTCAAACCCAGTCTCCCTTTGATGTTCCAGCACCCAACGAGGTAAACTTTTCATTTCTTTGTCTTTCTTAATTTTTTTCACACTGAACCAGACTTCAAAAAGAAGGCTCCAGACTTTCCAATGAGTTTTTCTGGCTTCAGAAATATAAGAGGATGTATACAAATACCACCTGAACAAACTGTGTCAACTTGACTAGAGAAGTCATGCAATGCTTTGTTTCAGCAATGTTTTTTTTCACAAGCTTTGGTCATGAATGCAGTATTAAAACAAAATTTGGGACATTTCATGTAGTAATTGCATAATAAGCTTTGTAACTATATATATATATATATATATATATATATATATATATATATATATATATATATATATATATATATATATTTTATTTTTTTTTTATTAATTTATTTTTTTTATATTGAAATAATTTAAGAGTAATTTAAGAGGAAAGTTTTGTCAGAACTAAACCAACTGCAAAATGATCTTTATAATATCTTGGTAAACTATATTATGTGATTTTATGTGTATATTTAACACTCTACACATAATAGATTTTGCAGTTGACTGCATCATTACATGCCATTTTAGTCTTTTCACTTTTATTTCTGTCTTTCAAATTCTGAACATGATACATTATAATCATGTTCATTATGGCTATGGAAAAAGACAGAAATATCCAGATGTGCATTAGATTTTAATGCCACAAATGCTTTTTTAACTATGGTAACATTTTATTTGTCCCATTAATAATAATTATAATTATAATTATGTAATAGAAATGTACAACCTGGGAACCATGGGAATAAATATTTTCAATATAAAATTATATATATTTTTAAATTGAATTCTGCTTATACATTTTTGGATTGGATTTTTCTAGGAAATATACACATTTATAAAATGTATAATTATGGTAGTGGGACATTAAAGGTTTACCTTGTTTCCATTGATTTTGTCCTTGTTTTCTTTTATATAATTAATGAAATATTTTGAAACTGCAAAACTAATCACTATCTTTTCATCACTGTCTCCTATTCTCTCTTCTTTTTATACCCCCTCTTTTCTGACATATCTGCTTTTGTAATTCCCCATATTCAATTATCTTCTGTAACCCCCTTAATAATTTCCTTGCTTTCCTATTTATGATTCACTTTTTTCACATTATTTTTTACATGTTCTATTTTTTCATGTCTTTTTTTCTTTTGCATACCCTTACTTATTTTTTATTTCACCTTGTTTTATTTACTCTTTACTACTCCCTATTACTTTTATGCCTTTTATTTCCACGTGTCCTACATATTGTCTGGTCTTCTTTTTCCACTTTGCCCATATCTATCAAATTCTTAATTTTTCACCTTTCCAACTCTTTTATTTACATTTTTTCTCACCTTCACCCCACTCCACCATTCTCTAATCTAAACTCTTTTCCCTTTACTGGACTTCCTTTCTTTTTATTCATTTTTCTCTTCATAATTTTTTCTGCCTTTTATTCTTGTTGCTACTATCATCTCCTTTCATGACCTCTACACTCGTTTTCCTGTTTTCTTCACATTTTTCTTTTCACTCCATATGTCATCTGCCATCTGTCTCATCTTCTCCATTCAAATCTCTTTTCCCCCATTCCTGTAATTCTGCTTTGCTTGGCTATGATAAGGCTGTGGAAGAAGCGAATGTGGATAATTCAGTCATCGAGCTGCCCCAGACTGAATTGGACCCCACTATTGCCACAGAGCATATCGAGCCCACACAGCCCAGCACAGCAGTGGAAGCAGATGCATATGACTTTAGAGAGTATGACCAAAGGGAGTATGATGCAGGCGAGTTTGACAAAACTCAGTACGAGTTTGGCACATATGATGAGTTTGACAAGTCAGCCCCAAACCCTGAATCTGCTTATGAGGATGAGTTTGGGCATGCTGTGCCTGTCGAAACTGGTGCAGAAGAAGCACAAGTACGTCCAGATGTAAGTATTGCACCTCATCACTAAATTCTGTCTGGTGTGTTTGTTGCATGTTGTTCTATCATGTGGAAATTCTAACATGGTGATTAACATGAGAAAGCCATCAAATGCAATCAAAATCTGAGTTAAAATTTTAGATCTCAGAATTGGCTGCCTGAAAAACACTTACATTTTCAGTTTATTTTAAATAAATATGATAAAATTTGATTAATTAGTAGCCATGTAGTCATAAGAACAATTATTTTTACTACTGCAAATACTTGTGTTATCAATAATAATAATATTATTAGAAATATTGTTGGTGTTAAATTGATAGACTCCTTCTTCACTCCCCCCACAACATTTGCCCAGTGGTCTGTCACAGCTCTATTTGCCATTTTAGCTTAAAGGTATGATAATTACCTCATTCCAAAGAGTCAGCTGTGTGTTCAAACATGTCTTTCTCTAAGTTTTTCAGCAGAAAATAAATAAATAAATAATGCTCACCTTTCTAAATGTAAGTTCTGCACACAATTAAATTGTTTAACTTGTTTTATTATGTTTTATATAATAAACATTAGAAATTAGAAAAACATTAAAGGCTTATGAAGTAGGTTCTTGAATAATAATGGTTCTTGAATAGTACCATGTCTGTTTTCACATGGTCAAAGTCATGAATATCATTCACATGACTTATTCATGACTTAACAATACTTATTCATATATTGCTTGGGAAATACTTTTTTAAAAAGGAATTGTGCCTTTGGTAAGGGTTTGTAAAATTTATATTTCTAAATATATATTTCTATATGTATCTTGATGTATTTCAAATATATGTTAGATTTCAATACTATTTATACATTTTGCCTTGCTTACTGAGCTTAATGCATGCTACGAAATACTTGTTCAAAGTTACACCGTAGTATGCATTATGCATTTTGCATTTAATCTAAAAAAAACTTGCACACTGTAGCAGCATATAATGCTAGTATCATGTTCTATATACTGCTTATTAGTCCTTTAATCTTTATCTTACTGTCTCTGAAGATGATTTTATAACTTTTATAACTCTTTTATCACTTGATCTTTTATGTGAGAAGATGGCACTAGTGTTATTGTACTTTATACTATGGAAATATTTCCAATACATTTGCATTCTGTATAACCAATACAACTACAACTTCTTGTCAGAAAAATCATAAACAATACACATATAATAGCACTTTACTTAGATATTTAGATGGTTTTAATTATCTTTTTTGAACATGAATGCCTGTGCCATCTTGTTGCATACACATGGAAATGTATAGCACTATCTTATTAATTTTCACTGTTGTCTTCTTGATATAAATTGATTTGATGTGCATTCTCAGGTCAATGGAGGCACTGCATTTCTAGGTCAGAAAGGAGAAAAAGGAGAACCAGCTGTTATTGAGCCTGTAAGTCAGACAAATAAAAACTTGATTATTTTTCTACATTGGAAAAATAAATTTCTGTCATGAAAAAGGTTAAAGGATTTTCCTAAAGTGAACAACCTAACAAAGCAATAGCTGTTAAAGCATTTCTAAGAATTTAGAGAGTAATATTGCTTTTAGGAATCTAAAATTCTAGGAATATATTAATGATAATAATAAATGTGTTAAATTATGTTTATTTAATTGTGATGTTAATTTTGTTCTGTCCAAGAACTAAAAAAAAGCCTTACAACTGACCTGAACTGAGATGCTCCCAAACAACAGAAACAATAAATGCCCACCTGATTATATCAACAAATTTATGCTTGTTTGGCATGTCTTGCTACAGCAATTAATTTCCCTAATTAATGTGTCGGGTGATACTGAAGCTCACCTTAGTGGACATTGGGTATTTGAGAGTGAAGTAACCTTGTCAGACTACCCATTCTTTACAAAAAAATATTTTATCCTTACAAATTTACATCTATTGGTAATATAAAAATCTTTATTTTACCTGACTGTCATGGCCATGAACGGCGTCAGGAATAAAATGTTCTCAAAGGAAATCTTTGCAGGCACATGTAGAGGATTGTTAGCGTTGTCCGTTTTTCCCCGGGAGGAGGGTGGCTAACGCGGAGTCGCTGCGTTCAGCCGCTCGCGCCTAGTGAGCGCTCCCGGGTACCGACCACGCGGGGAAGAATGCGTGCGTGGGTCCGAGGAACGCTCCCAAGGACTTACGACCTACACGGAGAAGATGTGTAGCGCCGTAACGTGGTTGTACGCGGAAGGAGAGTCCAAACACTGGGATAAAATCCAAAATGTATAATTTAATAAAAATTGGTGTAGGGACACCAACGAAAATGGGGAACAAACAAAACAACGTAACAACGGGTATGAAAACCACAAAACAAAGACGTGCACCAAAGGGAAGGAAAACTCAGAATAAATACAAAAGGAACTAAACACGTGCACAAAACCAACCAATCACCCAACGAAGACAATTACGGAGGAAACGAGGGACAAGTGCCACAGGCACCTGTGACAAGGATGCAGACTTCACACACATTATTCTAAAGAAAGTAACCCAATTTGACTTTTTTTGTAAAATCCAATTTTACTATTTTTTTGGCTGTAAGCTGATAGCATTACTGATTTTGACAATTTTTATTACATTCGATTTAGTGAATAAAGAATTAGCTGTATTTTATAACGTGTAGAGGATATAATTAATTAATTAATTCATTAGCTTCATCCTTAATCCTCTACTAGGGTTTCAGGTTGTTCCCCATGCCCATCCAGGAGAGAACACTTTGGGTGCTGAGCAGATATACCCAGGACAGGGCGTTAATCCATCACTGGGCACAGCCGGCACACACTCACAGACACACACAGACACACAAACACACACACGCACACACACACACACACACAGACACACACACACACACACACACACAAACACTCTATATGGGGCAATTTAGAGCACTCAATTTACCTTGAGTCCATGTTTTTGAACTTTGGGAGGAGATCGGACCCACACAGACACAGGCAGAATATGGAAACTCCACCCAGATTAGGATTCAAACCTAAATCCCCAGCACTGAGAGGCAAATATGCTAACCAATAAGCCACTGAACTGAGGAAATAATTTGGAAAATTAAAAAAATATGGATATTACCTTGATATACAGATAATTGTATGAGACAGTATATTTTCAATTGCAGAAACGAACTTTAAACTATTGTTTTAAACTTTAAAGTTTTGTTTATTCTGAAAATTTGCTACCTTAACAATTTTAATGTTATATTATTTGTTATTTCTAAAATCTTTATGTTTATTTTAGGGAATGCTCATCGAGGGACCACCCGGACCTGCTGGCCCTGTTGTAAGTTACCAAACTTTTTTTATAGGGTTCAATTTTCACCTAATTATAATACATTTGTAAGTAAGCAAAATTTAATTACCCTGTTACTCCTAATAATTACTGATAATTACTCACATAATCCTTTTAAGAGTTTTGTCTTTGTGTGCCCTGTTTATTATTGACAACTACTATGAGTGTATAGATGCCAAACACTTGACAAGATGAAATAAATAAGGATTGGAAATTTGGGTCCTACCATGTTTCCATTATCTTATTTAATCATAACTCTAGACTGTGACAACATTTTACTCTATTGTAATACAATAAATTTGCTAATTTAAATGTATTTTACATTCTAACAAAATAAATACAATTGAAATAATATTTTTGTTGTTTGATTTTGGTTTTGCACTTTAGGGTCTTCCAGGACCCCCAGGTCTGCAGGGCCCACCTGGTTCATCTGGAGACCCTGGTGACAGAGTGAGAATTTATTCTTTGCTATGGTTTATTATTATATTTGTTTTTTATGTAAAATGGGAATTTATATAATAATATTTCTTTTTCAGAGCAAAAAAGGAAAAAAAACTAAAATAGATAATTAAGAAAAAATATAATAGCATATTTTATGGGGTTTTTTTTTGGGATCATGCCAAAAATGCATGTTTAAAATTGTTATTTTAGTTTATTTTATTGTAGTTTCTGCTTTTTGCTTTTATACTATATATATATATATATATATATATATATATATATATATATATATATATATATATATATATATATATATATATATATATGTGCTCATATGTAATTTTTACCATGCTTAGATTTTCTTCACTGTGCTGCAAAATTACACATGCTCTTTGACACAATAAGAATGCACACATTAACAAATCCTACAGACAAGATTTTTACTGCAAACAATCATACTGTAACAGCCAGAATCAAACTCTTTAAAGAAATAAGCATTCAATCTATCAAGATAGAACAATAACATGTTTGCTTTGTCTAAACATCCACATGCACAAAAACCTGTATATATCTCTAATTATTTAACTTGTTTTTATTTTATTTTCTTGAAATTTTAGGGTCCTGCTGGTCGTGCTGGTCTTCCTGGAGCGGATGGGGTCCCAGGTCCTCCTGGTACAATGCTAATGCTTCCGGTAAAGCTGTTAATGTTTTATGCCCTAAAGTGTTTTTAAAAATATAAAACTAATTGGAATGTACATTACAAATTCAATAAATGAAATACCAAAATTCTATAAAAACTAAATAAGGACAAACAAGCTATAAGGAGTAGGAAATATATAATTATATACAGAGGTTATTCTTACAAAAAATAACCAGTCAATCGAGACAAAATAAATTCCTTTTTGATGTAGAACTGTAGTTCTTCTTGAGAGAGGGGGCTGTTGAAAAGTTGTGAAGCCATAAAAGAGGTCATTTTAGTACATTTACTTTTTATGTGTTTTATATTATATGTCGTGGCACGGTGGCTTAATGGTTAGCATGTTCGCCTCTCATTCCCGGTTTGAATCCCCATCTGGGTGGAGTTTCCATGTTCTCCCTGTGTCTGCGTGGGTTTCCTCCGGGTTCTCTGGTTTCCTCCCACAGACCCAAAAACATGGAACAAGTCAATTGAGTTCTCCAAATTGCCCCATATAGAGTGTGTATGCGTGCGTGTCTGTGTGAGTGATTGTGTGCCCAGCGATAGATTGGCGCCCTGTCCTGGGTGTATCTGCCCAGGGCCCAAAAAAGTTCTCCCCTGGATGGGCATGGGGAACCCCACCGCGACCCTAATATAGGATAAAGCGGAAGATAATGAATGAATGAATGAATATTATATGTCAACATTATGGTTAACAAGACTTGTTGTTTAATTGTCCAATATAATGTATAATATAATAAAATATAATTGGTAATGACTTACCAATTATTACTTATAACTAATTACCACATTTAAGCATGTTTATTTATTCAAATAATTAAATTGCAGAATTGTCTTAAATTAAAATGTAAAAAATATAGTAATGATGTGTGTGGTTATATTTTTGTATTTTGCAGTTTCGTTTTGGTGGTGATAATGAGAAAGGACCAGTGGTATCAGCTCAGGAGGCCCAAGCTCAAGCTATCCTTTCTCAGGCTAGGGTAAGTGTACAGTGAGGCTACAGGGGAAAATAATCTGAATAATGTAAGAAGAAGCAGTATACATCCAATAAACATCCTGATACTAAATATATTTGCAAATTTATCATTTAGAATGCAGTGTTTATTAGTAACAATAATATAGTTAATTAATCATTAAGTGTGTGTGTGTGTGTGTGTGTGTGTGTGTGTGTTTTGTGTGTTAGAGTGTAAGAGGTGAAATGAGAAGTAATACATGTATAAGAAGTGTGTTTAATAATGGTATATTGGTGTATACCATTGGTATATATTGGTGTTAATTTCACACATTTTGGGACCAATTAAGGATTATGTTGTCTGATCTGATCTGATCTTATCTTATCTTATCTGATCTGATCTGATCGAACTCAAGCTATTCAGGTTAAATCATTTAAATCTCAATCCAATTCTGTTACTTCTGGTGTGCCCCAGGCCTCTGTCCTGGGCCCCATCCTATTCATTATCTATCTTCTTCCTCTTATATATTATGGCAATCAATTTTCATTGTTATGCGGATGACACACAGCTTTATCTCTCCAGCAAACCATTGTCCAACCTTCAGTTTCCATCCCTTACTGACTGCTTAGCAGAGATAAAGTCATGGTTTAAGTCAAATTTTCTTAAATTGAACAGTGATAAAACTCCTTAGAGGTAAAGTTCTCCTCATGGGAACAAAATCTTCATTAACCAAAGTAAACTCTCTCTCTCATAATTGATAACTGTCCAGTTTCTCCTTCCCCTCAGGTCAAGAGTCTGGGTGTCATCCTCGACAGCACTCTTTCTCTTCAATCGCACATCAATAACATTACACGGTCTGCTTATTTCCACCTGCGAAACTTTAATCGCCTCCGCCCTTCTCTTACTCCCCATACCACAGAAATTCTTGTTCACAGTCTAGTCACCTCTCTCCTAGACTATTGTAACTCTCTCCTCGCCGGTCTCCCCAACAAAACTCTCCATAGAATCCAACTAGTCCAGAATGCAGCTGCCAGGATTATTACGAGAACCCCCTCCACCCATCACATCACTCCGGTCTTACAGCAGCTTGACTGGTTACCTATTAAATTTTGTTTAGACTACAAAACTCTTCTGTTTTTTATGAATAAACTTTTAAGATTATTCATAACCTTGCTCCTCCATATCTGTCCGATTTGGTTCAAATAGCCACTTCCTCCCATACTCTTCGGTCATCCTCTTCCATTCATCTAACTGTACCTTCTTCTCGTCTTGCCACTATGGGAAACAGAGCTTTCAGTCGCTCTGCTCCCCGACTCTGGAACTCACTACCCTCTAATCTAAGAAATACAGAATCACTCTCTCTATTTAAATCTGGACTCAAACTCACCTATTTAAAATTGCTTTTTCATTATAATCAATGTTATCTTAAGTTTTATCATTTTACTGTTCTTATTTTTATGTTATGTACATGTCTTACTTGCTGTACGATGTCCTTGGGTGTTAGAAATGCACCTTGAAATAAAATGTATTATTATTATTATTATTATTATCCTATTTCATCTTATCTGATCTTTCCTTATCTTGCCTTTTCTTATATTGTCTTGTCTTGTCTTGTCTTGTCTTCGCTTTTTCATCATGTCTTTTTCACCACACACATCCACACACCCACACACAATAATGTTTGGATGTAACTGTTTGTTAGAATTATGCCAAATTGGTTTTATAAGTATGAATATATTCTCAGACTTCTCTGTTTCCTCAGCTGGCAATGCGAGGTCCTCCTGGTCCGATGGGTTTAACAGGACGCTCTGGCCCTGTGGTGAGTAATATTAGTATTACTGATGGTTAAAGCCTGCATACAGGGTTAGTAAAAAAAACAGTTACATTATTGTTTTTATTAATAATGTTTCATTAATTGATACATACAGTTCTACGCAAATATTTATACTTTTACCACAAGTGACTTATGCTTGGATAACTATTGCTTATACTTGCAACTCCAATTAAAAGTAAAATATGAATGAATGAACATTTTACTGTATAGGAAACAATAACATTTTTTACTGGATATTGTTAACCAATATATTGTGAAGAAACAAGTGAAAAAACAAAACTGTTTTAAAAGTTTGACTTTATTATTTTATTTGATTTCTTAGTCCTGCATACTGTTGTTTTGAAGGAAAAAAAAAACATGATATGATGCATATCTATCTATCTCAGTATCAGAAAAATACATTGTCTGTTGGCCTTGTCCATCAATACTGTTCAATAAAATAACACATAGAGGTGGTCAAAGTCACAACAAATGTTTTTTTTTATATATATATCATACACAAAGGGGAAAAATGTCTATTTAGCCATGTATGTGTTCCACTGTTATATATATACACCCAGCATCAACTACATCTAGAAGTGACATCTGGTGGAACTAATACTGTCCTAACAATTTAGAAATATGTTGTTTGTGATCATGGTATTGTGTACCTTTCTTAGCACGATTGTTATTGACTATCCATCTATTGCATCCCCTATGTTGAAATGTAAATAGACATTTCATTCCCTGTTTGAAGTAAGTAAGTAGTAAGTAATAGACAAATGTTTACTTATACAAGAGACTTCTCAAATCAAAGTTCTACTCCTTAAAAAACATATCTTCACCTAAAGGCCAGTCCCACTTCACAAATGCAATATTTAAAATAAAAAAAAATTCACAAAGATGATATGAACACTAAATTTCACATTAATTTTTTTATTATTTAATACATGACAGAAAAACATATTAGGGCAACTCTGTAATATCCTCACCTTTAACTCACTCACTTTAACTTTATCCTCACTCATGAAAGTGGTGCAGTTGCCTCTGCTTTTGAGTGCTGTAAGACTGCAGTGTTTATTGTTGTAATTTCAAATTATAAAAAAGCTACATTCATAACAAAATAACTAGTGTGGTATTTATCAGGTCATGTAAACTTTCAGTCTATAATCCTTTCCCTTTTAATAGTTTTAAGAAAAATTTAAATGTGTGACAATAAACACTTTAGTTAGAATGCTGTAAATACCATATAAGTAGCTGTTAGCTTCACTAAAATGTTTTAAAACGAGGTTACTCAGAGTCTAGGAAAATTTGATTGAACCCTCAAGCCTGCTTTGCCCAAGGACAGATCATAATTCAACACATGATCTATGGCTGTGCTCTGATTTTATCAGACACAAATGTTTGCTCTTCCACAATATCTTCTGCCTGAGGCTGCATTAATTTTCCTCACAAAGGGTAAAGAATGCAAAGGCCAATCCAAAGGTGGCCCTTTTACATATGTGCTAAGAGAGCATGTAGAGAATACACCTGGTAAGTTGTTAGCTGAAAAGTCACCCAGGTGTTTCAGCCGTACATGTATTGCAGTGATAAATACATGTACAATTCACTGCAAGTATGACAACTTTTTACCACTTTGTAATGTATATATTTATATATCTGCTAAAGCACTTCTGAATGGATGCAAACTGCATTTCGTTGTTTATAATGAGCAATGACAATAAAGTTGAATTCTATTCTATTTTTATTGATGGTCGCAATTTATTTCTATATTAAAACAAAATAAAATAGCTTAATATCAGGCTTAATAAACTCACTAAAAGGCTTATTCGATTATATGAAATTTATGGCTATTGGCATATTTCTGTATTTACTTAATTAAATTAAACAGCACTGTACTGTTTAAATTAAATTGTGATGATTAATTTAAACAGCTGAATATTATAAAGCTTTTCTAATAATCTTATACTGTCTAATATTCTAAACCCATGATAACAGGACTGTATCTCACTATATTTACTATATTACTACATATTTGCTACTTACACTATATTTGTGTAAGAAGTCTCTACTTACCATTTTACAAAAATATTTAGTTTAAGACATTCGTCCATCCATCCATTATCTTCCGCTTTATCCTCTACAAATGCCCATCCAGGGGAGAACGTTTCGGGCACTGGGCAGATACACCCAGGACAGGGCGCCAATCTATCGCTGGGCATACACTCACTCACACAGAAACACACTCTATATGGGGCAATTTGGAGAACTCAATTGACCTTGATTCATGTTTTTGGACTGTGGGAGGAAACTTGAGAATCGGGAGGAAACCCACGTGCACACAGGGAAAACATGGAAACTCCACCCATATTGGGATTCGAACCGGGAATCCCTAGCGCTGAAAGGCAAACATGCTAACCACTAAGCCACTGTGCTGCCCTATTTTAAGACAATGTAAGACATTTTGATATTTGATATTTTTGAGCAAGACCATATGATGCATGTTATGAGTGTTATAGGAGAACTTTGTAACGCAAATTTGTAAATAAACCTGTTTATTAGTAATTAATTTTAGTAATCTAATGGAGATTTTGAAAGCATGAATCAGTTTTTAATATACATAAGAAGAAATAATATTTCTTATCTGTATAATATTATGCAAATGATATAATACAATATTTTTTAATATTTAATATGGATGTAAATCAAACTTAACCCAGTTTTTTTTATTGTAGACTTTTACTGTAGATCTAAAATATAATAATTGCGGGTGAACATTCCAATAATTTATATTTGAAGACATCTAAAACATGCATGCATTACAGAATCTAAATGCTATAATGAACTCTTATCCATATCTTTTAATAACTATGAATATAAATTTTTAGACTTACACTGCCCTCTCCTGTTAATATCAGTGTAATACATATATCATGTGTAGATATGGCCTTTTTCAGCTGATTCTATCCCAGTGAGCAAAGTCCATAAAGGCTATTTGGTTGGGTTTGATGTGGAAGAGCTTCAATGGTCTGCATGGTCAATGTCTTTTTCTGACTTCTCGTTTCTGGATGAGTGGGCAAAAATTGCAGCCACAATCTAATATATTTTATTAAAAAAATGTGAATTTCCCCATTGTGGGACAAATAAAGGTCTATCTTGTCTTAAAGCTTTCCCACATGAATCCCAACTTAGAATGTGATGTCATGAAATGTTGTGAAGTTGTCCTGTTACCTGTGTTGAAATGTAAATTGTACTGTGATAATGAATGAAAACTGTAAATTTACATAGATATACAGTAACATCATGTTCCTGTTTTTCATTCTTTTTAAATTAGGGAATACCTGGTTCTCCTGGTCTAAAGGGTGAAAGTGGAGAACAAGGTCCTCAGGTAAAACATTACGCACATATAACCACCTAAGGTTATATGCAATGTAATTACATGAAAACAGTAAAAGGAGTATGTGTACTAAAATATGTTGTGTCACATTCATATATAAACATTTTTATTTGTTTTGCAGGGTCCCAGAGGTATCCAAGGACCACCAGGACAACCAGGACAATCTGGAAAAAGGGTAAGTCAATCAAGGGAAAAAATGTACACATAAACAATCCTTTACTTTTTGTCATTTAGCAGACGCTTTTATCCAAAGCGACTTGCAAGGTGAGCACAGGGTTAATCACAACATCCCTAGAGCAATGAGGGTTAAGGGTCTTGCTCAAGGACTCACACTGGTAACTTCAGTGGACCTGGGATTCTTCATGACTCCTTCATGTGTGAAGTTTGAATGACCCATGTGAATGTGTTACTCAGCAGAAAACAATGGATGCAAAATGTGACATATATAAATAGATGATTTTTCAGTTATGCAGTTTTTTGATAACACTGGCAATCTATTTTGATCTTCACATATCTAGCTGGCTTATGTTTGTTGATATTATATGTTTATTGCTGATCTGTTAGTTATGTTGTAGATAACTACCTACATTATTATTGACCAGTATGATAGTGGGACCTTTAAATATGTATATGCTGTTGAAAGTAAATCAATAATGTACATGCATTTTTCTGTCTAATAACTGCAATACCCAGTAATGATTTTAATATTTAATTATTATTACTATGTCTTGGTGTTTACTGTGGCCTTATGTTAACTTTAGTTTAGATGTACAGGATACAAATCATTAAAACTGTCAGGATCATAAAAGTGATAAATGTTTCAAATAAATTAATTTGCACATTTTTTTGTAAATTTTCATTATGTGAGGTTGTGACATAAAATACTTGACAGTCAGTTTTAGACAGAATATTTTTCATATTCTTTTGAAGGGTCGTGCTGGAGCTGATGGAGCACGTGGAATGCCAGGAGAGCCCGGAAGCAAAGTAAGAGGAGATATCAACCTCAAAATAGTTTTTAATGTTTTAATACTCTAGTATACAAATTGTGAGGGAATGTTACTAACATTCTGAAAAACAGTTTTTATGAAAGGTATTTACATTGTTTAAATAATAGCTCATATGTGTGTATGTGTGTGTGTGTGTGTGTGTGTAGGGTGACAGGGGGTTTGATGGTCTTCCAGGTCTTCCAGGAGAGAAAGGACATAGGGTAAGTACAAACTCTACACTGCTTCACAAAACATATATACACATGAAGTTGTATTGCTATGTGACATAACATTAAAAAAATAAATGGCACGTTTTGTGAATGCAAGAGCACATATGTTATCTTAAGATTAAAACAAATAATACTAATAGGAAAATGCCTTTATTAAAAAAAGTGATTTAAGACATACCCGCAAGAAACAAACAAAGATGATAATATCTGTTTATTTCAAATTGAAATCACATTAAGCTTTCTGTTCAATTATTCCTGTTCCTTTAAAATTCAGTCATATTATGCTGACCACTCAGTCATATTATGCTGACCAGACTAGTATATGTTGATACACATGAAACTAAACTAAAAAGCAAATAAATTATTATTGTTAATGTTATAGGTTACTGCAATGCAATCTAAATCTGAAAATAAGAAAATGTTCCCTACGATGTCCCCTACCCTTATGATGATTTAAGAAATAAATCTTAGATAGCTTTCTAATTAAATCATTAAAAAGGTATATTCATTTGTTTAAGCACATACAAAGTGTTGTGAAGTTATGGAGAAATTATAATCAACTTATTCAGTTTAATTAAGTTATTATTAAGTGGAGTCTGTTAAAGTACTGAATACAAAAATCATTGATCAAAATGAATTGATCATTTATTTACCAAGTAACATAAATCAATATTACAAATCCATGACTAACAAAATTTAGCAAATGTATGCGTTCAGTACCTGGTGTGAGTTTCTTTCACAGCAATAACTGCTGCTAAAAAAAAATGGCAATTGTTGATTAGACCTGCACATCAGTTTTAAAAAAATCCCCTTCCTTCATACACAACGGATTCAGCTCTGTTATGTTGAACAATGAACTGTTTGCTTTAGCTTCTTTCACAACATTTTTATTAGATGAGGATTAGGACTTGACTTTAAAAGAAAGCCACTTTAAAACAAGAATTGAACTGTGTGCTTAAAGTTATTGTATTTCTGCATAACCTGTAAAAAACTAATGTCCTGATATTTTTAATTCAAATTTACTTGTAGGATTCAGAATTCATACTTTAATCAATGATGACAAGGTGCCCTGGTATTTGAGGGGTTTTATTTTATGCTTGAATGCAATGACATTCATCCTACAAACATAAAACTTATGGGACACAGGATGCTAGTAATGTGGACAAATAAAAGTTGAAAAGATTTATTGCGAATAATCATAATAAAAACAATATAAGTATCTCAGGGCACCAGATGATGCATGTACCTCAGATGCAGACATGACACCACGCATGCTGCTCTTACTACTTCACGAATGCACAATTGCACTGATGTGTACTTTAGAGACCAAAAAAAACAAAGAAACCAAAATTAAATGGGTTCCTACCAATCCGGTCCTTAGCTTTGCAGACCGTGCCAACACCAGGCAGAGCCTTTGTCCTACCCAGACGCTCCTTAGAGGGGCGCCGCCAGTAAGTTTTGTCTCTTACTTCAATGAGCATGGACTACACTTTGCTTTCGCTGGTGGCATAATGCTCATGGCATGCTTTTAATTAGCTGGTTCATCAAAATGTATGGCACCCTGCTCAGACGGACAGCAGAATCTGTGTGCCCATCTCCCCTTCCCCTTCCAAGTACTGCGAGTGGCATTGATGGATATCTATAATGTACTTTTAGGACTTAAAAATCTGATGTTTTACATTAATCTAATACAGAAACAAAAGAATATGCTTTCACAATTTTTAAAGCGGCACTGTACATTATTTTATAATGAATTTATGAATTTAATGTATTAAATTTTAATTTTAATTATTTCAAGTCTATGCTTTTTTTTCTGACCATGTGCCAGTAGAGGTCAGGATAGCTTGTAAATAAAACAAATAATCATTCATAATAGATTTAAATCACAATTCTTGTAGTATTTTACTTGTATTGATAAAACAATGGTTTCCACAACTACTATATCCCTCTACAACAAAAGCAAGAAATCTGTGAATTTTTGTCTTTTGGCTTCCTTCATCACCATCATTTAAATCATACTTTTATCGTTTTTTTACAAGCATGATTTGCTAGTACAATATTATTATAGTAGAGTCCTGTTATATAATTTTCTCTCTCGCTTACTCTCTCTCTCTCTCTCTCTCTCTCTCTCTCTCTCTCTCTCTCTCTCTCTCTCTCTCTTTCTCCTCACAAACACACACACACACACACACACACACACACACACGCCTTTTGGAACAGAGACAGGCTTAAACATGACTTGGTAGTGCAACGAAACTTAAAAGTAAAAACATGCCTCTGTTTGTCTGACTTTTTTTTTATCTGAATATTTTCACTTTCAATTCAGGGAGATCATGGACCTGCTGGACCCCAAGGTGCTCCAGGAGAGGATGGGCCTAGAGTTAGTATTTATTATTCACTTTCATGTTAAATCATGGAATTTAAGGAGGGTGAATGTCTAGAATTTTTGTGTTCATTGTTTATTTGTAAGGAATTTTTTAGACTAAATTTTTTTTTAGACTAAAAAAAATTTCTCTGTAGGGAGAGGATGGAGAGATCGGCCCACGGGGATTGGCTGGAGAAAGTGTAAGTTTAATTTTCTTTTGTCTTAAATGTTTATTGTGGTCATTAATAACACACAACTTCTGTTACTGTTTGTGAATGTTGAATTTGCCTCCTTATGCTCCTCAGCAAGTAGTCACCTATCACAATTGCAGTTGCCTTCTTTTTTTGACTTTATGTCTCTGTGGAAGACCTCTCTTAAAATGTCACCTCACAAATGTTCACAAAATCCTCATATCCCACTTTAGACAGGTGTGCAGGAGCAGCAGTTGCTTCAGGTTGCTGGTGGGAGGCGATAAAACCTAAACATAAAACCGAAACATAAGAAAGCATATTATGAAATAAATAAATATTTAAATATGTAAAAAATACATTTGCACAATCAACCAATACATAGCTCTAGCCCTATGGTTAACCTTTTTACCGAAACCAGCATCGCAGGTATTGTGTAAAAACAGCTAGACATAGACAGATACAGTATACACTATAACTCCTGACTTATGGCAAGAAAAGGTCAAGGATTTTATACCTGGGCAGGGCAGACAAGATTCCATTCTGTGAGGAGTTTGTTTGTGTTCTCCATGTCTTATGACATGAGCCCAAAAAGAGCCCAAAAACATGCCCTACATCATCCAGTAGATTGAGATACTAAATTTAACCAACAATGAATGTGTCTCCCCACCTTTTTTCTTATAAACACTGTGATAAGTTACCCCATCCACACTATCACCTGAATAAATAGACTATTTGAATGAAATTAAGGTTAAACTGAGACAGCTTTAAAAACAAAGATAAATGTAAGACTTTTGGGATTAATATGAGCATTTACAGAAGACAGATTAAAGAGCATGAAATCTAATGTAGTTTTAATTACAGGGCCCTCGAGGATTGTTAGGCCCACGAGGCCCTCCAGGATCACCAGGCCAGCCTGTAGGTATTTTTTTATCTTTTACTTTACTACACCAATATGCTATAGTTGGTTGTACAGTTAACATTATTAATTTTGACAGGGTGTAGCTGGTGTAGATGGTCCTCAAGGCAGCAAAGGAAATATGGTAAGATATAAAAATATTTTGCTTCTTTATTTACTTTTCTAACTCATGTGGCAAATTACAACTGCTAATCCATATTGCTTATGGATTTTTTATTATGATGATAATTTTGCATTTTAATAAACAACACTTTATTCAGAAAATTCCGTAAGCTAGTTTATTTACAAGTCAAAGTTTAACATGTTTACTCAGACTCCAAATCAACAAACAAGTTGTTTTTTCCCTGAAAGTTAAACTGTTTATTGTATGTTTATTTTTGTATATTTATTGTATACATTTTTCACCCATTCTTAATTTTTTTATATTTCTGCACTGCCATCCATCTTTGATAGGCTTAATTGCAATTATTTTTTCTTACTTGTTCTATTTCTATTCTATTATCCATGCTATATTTATTATTGTATTAGTGGAAGTGGAAGAAAGACGCTATAAATATAAACTTATTTTTATTATAATTTTTATAATTTTTTTATATTTTATTATTTTTTATCATTAGACATGCTCATGTACTAACATAATTCTAAAGTTTTAATTATTCCCTAACTAAACCTGTTTTAAACTATTAACATGTTTGTAAACAAGATTAAATGTATCACTAAGTTTAGTTCTTCTGATCATATGTGATCAATAATTAAACAAAAAAAATGATTACATTCGATAGGGACCTCAAGGAGAACCCGGTCCTCCTGGACAGCAGGGGATCCCTGGAACACAAGTAAGTTCTTGTTGTGTTTAGTCTTTTGTACAATTAGGTGTTTGACCCTGATCCATTTCATGTCATCACAAATTGTTAATTATTTACTCCTATTTTAATTAAAATGTATTGTAAGACAAATGCACATTTATAATAAGACACACATACATACATACTAATTATGCCTAAAAAAAAGTTAGTCATTTTGCAGCCACTTTCATCCAAGCCATAGGTATCCTAACTTTATAATTGGGGTCAGGTTTCAGAATCAGACATAATACAGTACAGCCCCCTGAGCAACTAGGGTTAAAAGCCTTGCTCAGTGGCTCAAATTGGTAACTTGGGTGGACCCAGAATTTGAACCCTCAAACTTCAAATTAATAGTCCCACACCCTATCCACAGAGTTGCCCAGTCTAGCTAAAAAACAAAAAATATACATGGTACACCCACATAATGAAAACATATTTCTGCATACCTTCAGTGATGCTGAAGTATTTGCATTATTAAAGCTCAGCACACATTTTGAATGTTTGTGTTTCTCTATAGGGGCTGCCTGGTCCTCAGGGACCAATTGGACAACCAGGTGAAAAAGTAAGAAAATTATGTCATTTCTTATGTCATTTCTGTCATTTCTTAATTAAACTCTTTTCTATTCATATTTCATATGGATTATTTTAATGTATTTGCATAACCATGAGTTTCCATATAAATTTTCAACATATAATTTGAAACATAAACATTCATTTCCCTTTACTTTACTCTACTGTACCTACTTAAATGATTATACTGTTATCTACACGATGACTCTATTGGGCACAGTATTGCTTTCTCATGTTGCTAACATTTATACTTGCCTGTGGTTACGTCAGAGGTTTTGCACCTGTGCCTCACAGTAAAGAGGTTGATTCAGGTTTGAGAGAACAGATGTTTCTTTTGTGAAATCTGCATGTCCTCCTTGTGTCTGTGTACCAATGGAATCCAGTTTGCTTCCTTATTCAAAAACATGCCTGTGGGTAAATTGGTGATACTAAATTACCCTTATGACCATATCACTTGTATCTGTTTCTGTTGGAAAATAAAAATTATTCCTTAATAAACACAAACAAACATAATTTCTCTCTCCTGTTTACCCAACTCTTAATTAATGCTCTATTCCTATATTTTGTTCATGTTTCCTTGATGGCTCCCTGTTATTTATATCATAACACACCCATGATAATATCACTGCTTCCTCTTGTTTACTTCATGGTTTATGTAGTCTTTTACCTTATCAATTACTCAAAGTTACATGTTTGTTACATTCTGTTCATTAAATTATTGTATTGTTTCTCCCTCCATTTGTGTACATATTTTTTAATTACATGTTTTATTTATGTGTCTATTTTTTAGATAGTTATATTATTTTATGCAAATAATCAATATTTATTAACTGAATTATCACTTCTTCCTAACTTTACATAAGCGAGATTTGCTTTTTTTACATTATCATTTTTCTGGCATCAAGCCTAATTGGTTCATTCATTCATTCATTCATTATCTCCCGCTTTATCCTATATTAGGGTCGCGAGGGGGGTTCCCCATGCCCATCCAGGGGAGAACGTTTTGGGCGCTGGGCAGATACACCCAGGACAGGGCGCCAATCCATCGCTGGGCACACACTCACACACACACAGACACGCACACAAACACACTCTACATGGGGCAATTTGGAGAACTCAATTGACTTGATCCATGTTTTTGGACTGTGGGAGGAAACCGGAGAACCCGGAGGAAACCCATGCGGACACGCGGAGAACATGGAAACTCGACCCAGATAGGGATTCGAACCTGGAATCCCTAGCGCTGAGAGGCGAACGTGCTAACCACTAAGCCACTGTGCCGCCACTAATTGGTTCAATACTATTAATTTTCATTCACCTCTCACTGCCACGCTTATGTATTATTTTTAACCAAGGGATATAAATAAAAATGATAAGGATGCTGATGAAAAAGTACATTTATTTAAAAATCTTGAAAATTCTTAAATTCACCAAAACTGGTGAGATTTTTTTTTACATTACATCAAGTAATAGGAATGACAAATCATATGGTTTCAGCATTTATATTACTTTTCTCGTATTACTTTATTATTATGTTTGTTTCATTTTTTGACTTAAACCTATTCACTATACATCAACCCTCTTTACTTGCATACTTGTTGCTTACTCTTAGATTACTCTTTTCCAATTTCAGTTGTTATTTTGTAATTTATACAGGTAGGTTGATTTAGGTGATATATAATCGTTTTCTCTCTTCTTTGCTTAGGGTCCTCAGGGTCGTCCTGGTTTGCCTGGTTTACCTGGATCTGATGGACCTCCTGTAAGTTTAACTTGCAGACATGCATGACCAAACACACATTCACATGCAGAGATAAAGTAAGAAATTAAATTTCCTTTTAACCAGTATTCATCTTATAGTGCATCAATAAAATCTCAAAAAAATGAAACACCTCAATTAAACTAATTGACATTCTTGAAAGTATGTATTACTTTTAATATAAAGAATTTTAAGAAATTTAGGATAAGCTGGCCTCTTACAAATTTTGCTGAAATTCAAAATGTTTGGTTTAATTCTTAGGAATATAATTACTAGAACCATGAAGATTAATATTGGTAATTGTACTATGTTTGTTTAAGGGCCATCCTGGAAAAGAAGGACCTGCTGGTGAAAAAGGAGCTCTGGTAAGACAAAAAAGTACAATGCAAAAAAAAATGTTGTAATCAGTTAAAATATTGTGCTATACAATTATTGTTCTCATCTATATTTATACAGACATACAAACATCTTAAATGCCAACTGAGTATATTTATGTCTATAATACTAAATTATCCATAAAAATCCATAAAAAAAATTGTGTTACAGTAAATCAAAAGGAAAATACATTTTATAAAAATGCTGCTAAATTGTAGAAATGTTTGTACCTGTAACAGTAGAACTAAACAGGGTGCAAGTTGCATTTTGAATTTATCCATAGTGATTAGTGTAAATAGTAGATTTTTCAAAAGTCTGGAAAACCAACAATATCTAATATATTTTTAGCTGAAATGTACTATATTATCTAATATCTATCTATAATAGTGTAGAATCTATTATCTATCTATGATTTGAGGCCTTGCTCAAGGGCTGACACTGGTGGCCTTCAGATTTGAACCCCTAAGATTCAAAATGAAATCCCAACACCATGCTACCACAGAAAACCATGTTTTTCACTTGTAGTAACATGGTACTTTGTAGTAAACAGATTAAATATCAGAACAGAAATCAATAATTTGCTGCTGTAACCTTTTTATACATGCAAGCTGTCAGTAATTGATGATACTGCTTTACACCCGTTTTCCTGTTTTATCTTTTCAGGGTCAACCTGGTCCTCAGGGGCCAATTGGCTACCCAGGACCTCGTGGTGTTAAGGTACAGTACTATCTGTTTTCCATTCAGCCTGATTAAAAAAAATGAAAAAATGATAAAAAAAATGCTTTTTCTTAAACATTTCTTAAACATTTAAAATCACAAGTGTATATTTTTGTAAAGTTTAGTACATATTGACAACACTGTTTATTAACAGGGAGCTGATGGAGTTCGAGGACTAAAGGGTGGCAAAGGTGAGAAGGTAAGGATGCATTTTATGTTAATTTAGTGGTAATGTGCATAAAACTGTTAAATGCGTTTTATTGCTGCTGTTTTACTGACTTTGTATTGTATTTGAATTATTGTGTCTGCATCCTGATAGTATGCATCTGTTGCTTTAGTACAGCTTTATCTATTTACACGTATACTTCATTTACTGTGTTTTTCTTTAGAATGTCACTAGTACAGTTTAAAATTGTTGAAAAGTAAAGTCTTCAAACCTCTAGTAAAATATTATTTAATTTATTTTGGGGGCAGCACGGTGGCTTAGTGGTTAGCACGTTCGCCTCTCAGCACTAGGGATTCCCGGTTCGAATCCCCATCTGGGTGGAGTTTCCATGTTCTCCCCGTGTCTGCGTGGGTTTCCTCCAGGTTCTCTGGTTTCCTCCCACAGTCCAAAAACATGGATCAAGTCAATTGAGTTCTCCAAATTGCCCCATATAGAGTGTGTATGCATTTGTGCGTGAGTGAGTGTGTGCCCAGCGATGGATTGGCGCCCTGTCCTGGGTGTGTCTGCCCAGCACCCAAAACGTTCTCCCCTGGATGGGCATGGGGAACCCCACCGCGACCCTAATATAGGATAAAGCAGAAGATAATGAATGAATGAATGAATGAATGAATTTATTTTGGATAAAATGAATTAAAACAGAAATAAATATATTTAAAATATTTAATCATAATATAAATTACAGTTTTGTCTCAGTTTAAGAATATTATTTTAAATGCATGTCTATTTTTAAATGTTATTCACATAAACATGCATTTCCTAAAATTAATAGCATTATATAACAATTAATTTTTTTATTATTAGAACGTCTAAAGACTGATTGTGGGAAGAACAATAATAATAGAGGTTGCAAAGGTGTCCTGCAGGTGGCAGCATGCCCAGAGTTTAGATGGCTATATTAATTTGTATAAAAAAATTTGAAATTTCAGTATTTTCAGTGCTATTAAACTAATTGATTTATCATCTTTGCTATACAGGGTGAAGATGGATTCCCTGGGTTTAAAGGAGACATGGGCATCAAAGGAGATAGAGTGAGTATGCAGACACTTGATAACTTACATGAACATGTAGTAGTGTGAACATGAATATATCTGCAGACTTATGTGAAGTATTGTAGTATGTGTACGTTTCACATATTACCATAAATTGTGATAGGATATCACATAAATGCTGCATGTAAGACACTTAAATACACTGACAGTTTTCAAAAGCATAAAATTATTATTATTATTAGCTATTATTATTATTATTATTATTATTAAAAAGTTAAATTTCAGATTTTCTTTTGTTGTTATGGGTATGTACTTATTTGTGCTATAAAGATTAAAATGTTAACATGTTCGATTAATATTAAATGTTTAACATGTTCTTAGAAATTAAAACGTGTGTATGTTTTACTCAGGGTGAAGTTGGTTTGGCCGGATCCAGAGGTGAAGATGGTCCTGAGGGTCCAAAAGGTCGTGCCGGACCTCACGGAGAAGCAGGACCTATTGGTCTGGCAGGAGAAAAGGTTTAAACTTAATTTAATTCATTAAATATTGTTATTATGGTATAAGAATGGTATAGAACTGTTAGAAGCAATAAGTATAATTGTGAATTATTCCTAATCCCTGAATTTTTAAGATTTAAAAATTTTTCTTACAGGGTAAATTAGGAGTTCCCGGGTTACCTGGATATCCTGGGCGACAAGGACCAAAGGTGTGTTCCTAATAGTCACACATTCCCCTCATGTTTTTAAACATGTGCAAACCAACTTGTTTGGATGTGTATAAGTAGGTCTTTCAGGTATTAAATTGAAGTACTCATTTCGTCTGTGCATGGTTCAAAAGGTTACTTAAACCCTGACAAGCAGTAAGTTTTTTTTTTAACAAAAATACATTTTTATTTATTATTTATTTTATTTTATTTTATTTTATTTTATTTTTTATTTTATTTTATTTTATTTTTAACAAAATACAAAGTTGGCTGTGTTGTAGAGGAATAGATGACACTGTGAGGTGGGAAGGGGTTTAAGCCAGAACCGACAGTAATGGAGATTAATTAAATGAAAACAACCTGTTGGAGATTTTGCTAATGATAAGTGCAGCTATATGAGAAGAGCAAGCCAAAGTAGGTGAGAAGAGAGTTTGTGGTGGCAAAAGAAATGTGCATTGACTGCAGCTACACCAGACACCAGTTTTGTATTTATTGCAGTCTGTTAATAAAGTATGTTCCTGCGCTCGATAGATCTGGTCTTCTTTGCGTCCTAGCAAATGACAATGAATTTTATGCCCCTTTGTGTATCATCATAATATTGGTACCTACCTAAAACTAGAACTTAGAAAATATCCTGTCAGAATCACTTAAATCAGTCAATACGCTAATTTATTATTTATATGAATATATTGTTATATAAAGTTGTATATAAAGTGCTATTCCCAGGTGAATAAAACATTATTTATACAAAAAATACAATAAACAGACTGCATCAGGGACCATTACATAAATCTTTACCAAAACAGAAAAACAAAATGGAGAATTAGATAAAAAGTATGCTTAACTGTATGTCTAGGTATGAATCCAAAAGGTACCTAAGTCATCTAAAATGGTTCAATGGTACAAAACAAAATAACATAACCAAATTTCATAATAACTTTAATCTTACTAAATCAAAGAAACAGAGAATTAATGTCACAACAATGCAATATAATGCCTAGGACCCTCCTGATGTGAAACATGATCAAAATTTCATTTTTACAATTAGATCATAAAAACTACAATAAAATGATAAAAATAACAAATTTTATTGCTAATAAAGCCTCAAACAACATACATGAAATGAGAAATAAATAAAGATTTGCTTCTCATATCTTCTCACACCACTAATGATTCTTTACACCTTTGTTTTTTTGTTCTTCAAACAAATATTAATACATTATATACAAGATATATGGCATCATTCGAGAACCTTTTGATAAACTCTTTATTCCTAAGAGGTTTTTATTCCTTAGTGTTCTCAACCCTGATCTCTTCTGTATGCATGCACTTAGCTTTGATTGTTTCCCTTATTTTCAAACACACCATCTGATGAGATGGAAATAAGTTCAATCTTGAAATAGTATTAAAAAATGAGGGTATAAAATACTGTATTGACTTCCTTTCTCTGTTTCTTATAATGCCATCAGGACTGAGGAGCTTGGGTAAGCTCATCCATATTTACCTTACATGGGGAAAGAGCATGCAATTTGCATTATAAGGCATATGTATTGCAAAAAAACAAATATTACAAAAAAATACTAAATAATAAGTGAATAATACAATTATTTTTACATGTCTTCGATGTGTTTTCACATCAATCTGGCCTCCTCCATAGACCACAATGTAACAAAAATACATGTAGTAATCATTGAATTGCACAGTGGACTGCTATATTCTCATTGGTCAGTTGATTCATGTGTAGTGTGTAGTGTGTATTCAGTAATAGGCATCTCAATGTTGATAGAGCATTGGCTGCAAAATGTTTTGTTGGGCAACAAACTAAGAATAACTAACTTAAAGCTAATCATCAATTTAGAGACACGCAATAATGGAGATGGTAAACAGACTGAGAATGATGATTACTCTGTTACAAATCAACTATGTATTTTGTTAACTTGACATTTTGGAGTTTTCAAAAGGAAAAGCTTAAATGCTATATGTGATACACCCTAACGTGCAAAGTCTTATTTGTATGTCATAACATGTTTTTTTAGGTTTTAATTGTTAGTACCATATTCTTCAGTATGTCAACAAATGAGGGCTCAAAGTATAATTAGTGTTACAGTGACATAGTGAATCAAACTTTAGCTATAGATAGAAACAGATCAAATATTTCAATTCCTCTATAATTGTGTTTTAAGACTGGAGACTAAGCACTTAAACATTTTACTGCCAATCATGAAAGTCATATAAAATAGACTGTATGGTGGGTTGGATTTGAGCAATAAAAAAATATGTGAGCAAACTCACAACGTTTAGTAAGTTCACACATTACTATTTAATAATGAAAACTTCTTATCTAAGAATCTACACACACTAAGAATATCTAGGAGTTACATTGTAGAGCCAGGGCATACACATTTTAGATTATGTTTAGAAAACTTCATCTCTTTTTTTAGGGTAAAAAATAATCACACACCAACCTAACAAGTCTAACAGTGATGTTTCTAAAGATCACAATCAGATTAGATTATACATTAACAGACTTAATAAAGTAAATAGCAAATACTCAGAACAGAGGGTAATAAAAGTGTAAGTATTTTCATTTATCTAATGAAATAAAGTGCATAATTTTAAACTCACACAGTTTTGACTGAAGTTATAGTCATTAAAGTGGGGTTACTGTAAATTGATTTCAGGTATTGTCTTTCTTATTATTAATGTTAAACTCTTCGACCCAAAATTCTTCACACACACTCCTAATTTTACTCAAGTTTACTTAAACACAATTTCCATATCTAATTTGCAGGGCTCAACTGGATTTCCTGGATTCCCAGGGGCAAACGGAGAGAAAGGAGCCCGGGTAAGATGGAACATCGATCGGACATATGCACAATAATCAAGCTCAGTCACATAGAGGTTATTTGATTATCATGATTTATCATAATAAAGAGCTTTGAAATGAAAACTTGAGGTGAGCTATGCAAAAACACAGAGTGTCTGAACTAGTCAAAAAGCAGCCTGCTCAGAACCAGGAATAGAATAGAAAACCTTTATTGTCATTATACCTCGCATACACAGTATACATAGTACAATGAGATTTAAGCTCCTCCTTAAAGTGCACCAGGCTTTATATATAAATAAAAAAAAAACAATAGAAAAAGACAATGTATTGTGCATAGACATGTAATGTGTAAACATGTAATGTGCCAATTAGTGCAGGTTCCCATTTAATATGGCTTTGGGCAAGAAGCTGTCCCTGAGTCTATTTGTTTTTGCTGGATTGGACCTGTAGCATTTGCCAGAAGGCAGCAGGTTGAAAAGGTAGAAGCTGAGGTGGGTATTGTCCTTTAGGATGTTCCTGGTGCTGCTGAGACTGCGGGTGTGGTAGATGGAGGTTATGGAAGGCAGGGAGCAGCCAATGATTTTTTTCTGTTGTGTTGGTCACTCTGCACTCTTCTTCTGTCAGCCTCTGTGCAGCTGGAGTGCCACACTGACACAGTATACGCCAGCAGGCTTTAGATGGTGGAACAGTAGAAGGTCACCAGCAGGCTTGTGTGTAGTTGCTCTTTCCTGGGCACCCTCAGGAAGTGAAGCCGCTGCTGGGCCTTCTTGACCAGTACAGAGGTGTTGACTGTCCAGGAGAGGGACTGCAGTCTTATGTGTAGAGTGAGTAGAGAAGTGGGCTCAGCACACAGCCCTGGGGGGAGCCGGTGCTGAGGGTGCAGATGGAAGAGAAGTGAGGGCCCAATTTTACCCGCTGGGGACGGTTGATTAGAAAGTCCTTGATCCAGGAGCAGGTTGATGGTGGAAGCCCCAGATGATCTAACTTGGGGATCAGAATGTCTGGCATTATTGTATTGAAGGCAGAGCTGTAGTCAATGAAGAGTATCCTGACGTAGCTCCCCCATATCTCTAAGTGACTCAGTGCTGAATAAAGGGCGGTAGTTATTGCATCTAAATCAGGGCCATATGCTGCATACTGTACATATACAGTAGTTAATATATGTATGCATGTAATGTATCTTTATGGTATTATTTACTGAATCACCATACAATTTTATGTTGGAAAAGTTGCCACAAACATGATGCAGAAGCTGCACAAGCACAGGGAATAGTAATCTATGTTTGTGTGTGTATGCATGTGTATGTAGGTGGTTATTTTTGTAGATCACAGATTGGTGTATTCATTGCCAAAACCTGGTATATCCCTGGCCAAGTTACCTAAGTTTGCAACTATTATTCTCCTTTATATCTGTTGCAGGGTGTTGCAGGAAAATCTGGTCCAAGAGGCCAAAGAGGTCCTACGGTAAATTTCATGATTATGAATATTTATACATATTTGATCAAATCAAAGCAGTGTCACACATTTATAATGATTAACAGATATTGTAATTATCAGGCACAGTTAACACACTTGCATTTGTAAAGTTGACAGACCAAGTCAACATGTCCTTAATTAAGACAATACTTTCTTTACTGTAACTGAATTTAAGGACAGCAGTATAATAATCATTAGGTCATTTTAAAAATGTAGTCTTTGGTCTTTAGTTTAGTAAATCTTAATGTACTTATGTAATTGTAATGCAACTTATATTATTCATTTCTAAGGGGCCAAGAGGAGCACGGGGTGCCAGAGGTCCTACTGGTAAACCAGGTCCCAAGGTAACAGATGTTTCAGATTTGTAATCTATACATGTTGAAATGTGCTAAATAAAAATATTTCGTCCTTCGTCTTTCCAAACTTTTTTACATCTTCAGGGCACATCAGGCAATGACGGGCCACCCGGTCCACCTGGCGAGAGAGTAAGTACTGCTCATAATTTCATATTAATCAACTGACTAACATATCACATCAGATCAAATGTGGATACATGGTGACAGTATCTCGGGTAAAAACTTTATTGCTAATTGATTTTAAACTGCAAATAACTGAAACTCGTTAAGTACAGAGTAAAGTATGCGGTATGTGAAAAATAAAAAGCTTACAAAGAGCTCAACCTCAGCGAAACTGTTTGAAACGTGTTGTTTTGACAACCTTGATTAATAACAACAGCCAAGTCCACCCAAGGATATTAATATGATTGATTTATAACTACCACACTAGATATGTGTTTCTGAAGTAGAAGTAAATCATTTACATAATTTAATCTTGTAATGAGCCTTATTTTTCTTGTACATTATAGTACTGCATAAATAAGCACTCTCATCCACACCTAATATTATGCTAGAATCATATCGCATGTCATTCTGATTAACAGGCTCTTAAACCGCTCATCTCATCTGCATATCACAGTTAGTAAAATGAAGAAAGCCTGAATGCTGATGACTTTGCCTCAAACTGTCAAACAGATCACATGTCAATATAGATTAGTGTATGGCCTGGCCTTATTTATAATATCTGATTTAGCTAATTATGAATAAATAACAATTATGTGGTACCATTAAGAAAATTTAGGCATTTGACATGGTCAAATACATTTTATAGTGCTATGTATTTAAATGAGATGTGACATAAAACGTGCACTTTTTGCCTTAGTATGCTTTTCAATGCTCTTGCAAAAAAATGTATGTGTTGTCCTTAACAATGTGATATGTCTGTTGTAGGGACCTCAAGGACCTCAGGGCCCTGTTGGTTTTTCAGGCCCAAAAGGCCCCCCTGTGAGTATTACTGTGTTAAGATGCTTTATCAATCTTTATTTAGTGTCTAATAGATGTAAACCTGTTTTGTACCAGACTGGTGTCTGTTGTTTAATAAATAAAATAGAACTTGAATGACAGGATATACAGCAATTTCAGGTTGACTGATATTAATGTAGTTTTGAATTATTCTTGATATATGTTATAAATTAACATATAATAAACAAATACTATACTTGCATCCCTGTTCAAATGAATTCGGTAAAAAAGGATCAGTAAACATACCTGTAATGTAAACAGATTTGAAATATAACCCATACTCATGTTTACTTCTGTTGTTTTAGGGACCACCTGGAAAAGATGGGTTGCCTGGACACCCTGGTCAGCGAGGAGAGACGGTAAGGTTATTTGTTTTTTTACATTTTCTTGTCTTTTTTTGGGTGCGGGGGCAGCTTCAAGGCTATAGGTTTGAAATGAAATCTCAAGCCAATAATCAGAGTAAAAGACAATCTCTTCTTTAAAATCCGTGCTTTGAAAACTAGTGACAGCTAAATAAATAGTGCAACCTTCTGCATTATTAATAGTTATGTTTTTGCATTTTTTTCCTGGGATATTATTGATTGGTTTATTATTTCACCTCGAGAAATTTATATCCCAGAAGCTCTTTACACTTTTAGATTTTAATGCTTTCTCATAAATTGTAAAACAAATAGAAATAAAACATGAAACCAAAACGAAGGTTTTAATATGAAATATGAGATGTATATACAACATAAAAATGAATTATACAATGAAGGTTTACCCCTTTAAAAATATCATAAAACACAATGGCAAAAAATGTTTGGACATTTGGACGGCGCCGCGGAGACGAGTGACATAAACGTAATGAACGTAGTGATATTTCATAAAATTCTCAAGAATAAAAAAGCAAGTTTTTTTAATTAAAGCTAATGGAGTTATACTTAGATATTAAAATATACAATTTAATCTATTTAATCTATTATAACATCGTCATGTTTTTTTTTTCTATGGACTTAAAAAACTTTAATATAATCATACTAAAAAATATATGTGTATGTCATTCTACAACTAATTTAGAACTCTGCAGCCCGACTTGTATTCAACCAGTCCAAGCGAACTCATGTCACTCCACTACTCATTTCTCTCCATTGGCTCCCTGTAGCTGCTCGCATTCAGTACAAGTCACTGTCACTGACTCTGGCCTACAGGACCATTTCTGTATCTTCCCCTCATAACTTCCCTCTATTTTTTCAAAATACACTCCGGCTCATTCACTTCGCTCTAGTAATGATTGTCGCCTGGTGATTCCACCTCATTGAGAAGCTAATTCTCACTCCGACTCATTCCCGACTCTGTCAGTAGGCAGTCACTTGGCATTTTAAGAAACTATTAGAGATGCATGTTTTTAACAAACACCTGTTGTAAAAAAAAAAAAAAAAAAAAAAAAAGGGGAGCAACAGATAACGATCAGGTTTTATAATTCTACAATGTAGCTGATTTTCTTCATAACTACTGACTTATGTTGTTCTCATTTGTATGTCGCTTTGGAAAAAAGTGTCTGCTAAATGACTAATTGTAAATGTAAATATCATTTCATTTACAGGGTTTCCAAGGTAAAACTGGTCCTCCTGGTCCTGGAGGTGTCGTCGGCCCTCAGGTACTGTTTTCTCCTCTTTACTCTGGTGTTGATGGATTGGTAAAGTTTAAAATATTAAAATTTTTATTTTTCATGACAGGGTCCAACTGGAGAGACTGGTCCAGTTGGAGAACGAGGACACCCTGGACCTCCAGGACCCCCTGGAGAACAAGGTCTACCAGGTGCTGCAGGCAAGGAGGGTGCAAAGGTAAATATGTTTCCTTTTTTCAAAATGTAGGTTAGAGGTAAAATCACAGAAATATCCATGAATTTTCAATTTAATTTGATTTTCAGATGTTAAGACCTCTTCAGCCACATATTTGTGTGTTTAAAGTGTGTTCAGACACAATAAAGTATTTTCATTATTTAGCACGTGTCACTTGGCCTGGGCTTGTGTTGATGTTTCCTCTACATTAAGTTAAGCTTAATTGAAATAAAAATCCATCAAAATCACAACGCACCTTAAATGGAATGGCAGGTGACGGCCAAGCAGACCAATGAATCATTTCATCATGATAGCAAAGACACTCTGACATGACCTAAATCAAGCTGCAGTTTTTGTGGTTGACAGCTTGCTAAATATAACTAAAAAAGCCCCTTGAGCCACTTCTTAATGGTTGTAAAGCAAAAACCTTTGCAGGGTCACAAATATGTGAAATTTCATGGTAGTTGAAGCAACAATGTGGGTTTGTATATAATTTGTACAGTAAGTTTACTCCTGATCATTGCTTTTTTATTTTTATTTTATGTCAAAACATAGCTAACATATTAGTGTTACGTTAATTTAATTGAATAATAGAACTTTTTACAATAATACATTGTTTTAAAGCAGAGTTGCAGTGTTATAAGCCTAAACCCCCAAAGAGCAAAGCCAAAGTGAAAGTGGCTCCCTAGTATTTGTTTTATTTTAAAAGGAAGATACCTTGTGAGGACAAAGGCTTAGTGGGAGACTCATTCTTCATGAGTATCCACACGGTTCTCTTTGGGTTTTAAGCTATGTACGTGGATTTTTATTTACATCTTCCTTTTTTAACATTAAAGACACTTTAATTAGCTAGATGGTGATGAGCAAGTCAACATGTTCATTATCATTAACTACTCCACTTTAACTTCTCAGAGCTTATAGAACTTATACAACAAGTTTTTATTTACAAAATTATTAAAAAACTGTTTCTACTATAGGGAGACCCAGGTCCTCAGGGCCTTGCTGGGAAAGATGGTCCACCTGGATTAAGAGGATTTCCAGGAGAGCGAGGTCTTCCAGGATCACCGGTAAGATCTGCTCTTATATTCCCTTTCATTCTATCATATTTAAATAAACACACAAACACACACAAACACACATTAATTTGTTCTTCTTTGAAGAGTTAGATAAGGAATACTTGTGTGCTTCTTTATTAGCTTACGCCTTACACCGTAAATGTCCAACAGTACTCTCAAAGGACACACTGCCAATTAGTGGAACATACCAATTAAGAAAGAAATACAAAAATGTGTTGCCTTGCAGGTTACATTATGCTAATTCAAGGACAATGTATCCATCCCATCACATTAAGCTCTTAGCTTGCTTGTTTGGCTGCACTGCCACTGTTTTCATCTGTATACATTATGTACTGAATGAATAAAAAAATGAAGGGGAAGCAATAAAACCCCCAGAAATACTGTTTCTACAGCTCAAGTTAAGCTGTGTTGTATGGATACTAGGGCTGCAACTAACAATTATTTTGATAATCGATTAATCAGTCGATTATTTTTTAGAATAATCGATGAATCGGATAAATTTCAAAAAATTTCCCATGTCTTTACATTTACATTTAATCATTTAGCAGACACTTTTATCCAAAGATGGATGTTTTTCAGTTAAATTATTCTATAGTATAGTATTATATATAGTAATTTTATTCAAAATGTTTAAGTTAACATTTCCTGTAATTAATGAAAGGCACAATGAAAGAAATAATGTATCATCTAAACATCCCTCACTTAACAACAAAAGTCAACTCCAAATAACACATGATACTCAGTTGCCCTCAGTAAAATAAACCGGACGTGAAATACGGACATGTCCCGGGAAATACGGACGTATTTGTATAACGGACGTTAAGACACGTTCTCTATCGCTGTTAACTGTTATCGCAGTTAACAACCAAATGCAGCATGAAGCTGCTCTGCCGGTCTTATAGTGTTACGTTGATTTACTTAAAAACTAAAGAACCTCGGGATGTTGTAGTGATTCACTCTGCTGTTGAGCTTCATCCTCATTGGTGGCTCCAGCATGTTTAGTTTCAGGTGGTGTATCATCACTGTGGTGCTGCGTTCATGTTCGCAGAGCTCAGTTCATGTTTGCAGAGCTGCGTGTTCCACGTTCTTTATTTGTGTGCAGCATGAAGCTCCCCACAGACTGGAATTAAACCAGAGCTTTTTTCAGCGTTGGCTGTGTTTCATTTGTACGATTTATCAACTTGTTTTGCAGACTCCGCCTCATTTTGTTCAACCCGCTATTATTTTTTCAGCGTTATTGAAGCACTGCAGGTGACGTAAGCGGTTACGACATTGCAAGTAATGCGGAAATCGCGCGACCCAACGAAGCGATAATGGAAATTCATTATCGATACTTTGGATAATCGATTTTTATCGATTTTATCGATTCGTTGTTGCAGCCCTAATGGATACAGAAGTTGCACCGTATGGATGCTTGTAATTTGTAACTTATAGAGGACTGCTATTGTGAGGTATCCCAATAAGTGCCAAAGCTAAACATTTTGTAATGTAATAAAATGCAGAGAAGGTGAGTTCATTCAATGGTTGATTTTACACACACTAACTCTGATGTCTACAATTTTATTTCTGAGAAGTGCAAAACATATTGCACTAATGCACACACACTGTTGATGTTGGAACTAAAAATCATGCAGATTGTGATTATGTGGTTCTATCTACCAAATTCTATTTTCTTCTATAGGGTCCAGCAGGATTAAAAGGAGCAGAGGGTCCTCAGGGTCCACCTGGTCCTGTCGTAAGTACTAATTATAAGTTGTTTTTCATCAGCATATGAGATTTAAGTGATATCAGTCATTACTCTGAACAAGTCTTCTTTGTGTATAAAAGATATATGCTCATGGATAAAAAAAATTATTTATTACAAATCGTTCATACAGAAACAACTAACTAAAAGTACAATTACCTATTAACTCCACTGTTACTGTTTGACACAATCTATTGATTGAACAAATATTGCTATTGCTTCCAAAAATAGAATAGTCTATTTTAGATAGATAGATGCTGAAATAGATTCATAACATTCATTTGGATGCTAATAGATGCTGAAATGCATTCATAGCAACAAATTATGTTGTTCATAGCAGTGGTCTGTTACCCATCATGCACAGTCACAGCATAACCATGCATATACATGACAACACTTCATAAAGGTACAGAACAAGAAAATAATTGTATTCATTGGCTTGCAAAACTGTTAAGGTTTATGAATAAAATCAAGAATGTGTTTAACATGATTATTTTTCTAAAGTTAGAAGTCAGTTTTTTTAGTTTTGTAGAAGGACAGATTTAATTTGGTAATTAGCACTGGTTAAGTACATATAGAAATATAGAATATGTTAAAAAATCGGAGATGATTGTGTTATTTGTGGTACTGTTGTGAAAAAAGTGTATTTAGTCTGTGATTGCTCTTTGAGTGCTGTGACAATAAAAAGAAATGGCTGAAATTTTCTTTTAGGCTGAGACTTGTAAGTGACTTGTAAGATAAAGGATTTCTTTGCATCTCTATGATGATGCATTAGAGCAAACAGAAAGTTTTGTTTTTAGATTAGTGGGTAATTGAATGGGAAAGAAAAAGCCACAGTAGGTTGATTGTTGACATGGCTTCAAATTTACTTAACATAATTCATTGTTAGATCAGGGACTGAGTCACCAGGGTTTTTGCTAAAAAAAAACACTTACACTGTAAAAGAAATAACTAGTTGTAACAGTGACATTTTATATTTAATATTTGGCTGAAAAAAACTGTAATAACAGAACCTCTCATCTTGCTTTTATTAAAGCCAATTCTTGCATATCGTTATCCCAGGATTTGACAGATTTCCATCATGTTTGATTTACATATTGTTATATAATATGTGAGTTGACTGCATGTCATTCAGGGCATAAGAATAGGGAAACAGGTATTTAGAATTTGCCAAATTTGTATTTCAAATTTAAATTTTTTTTAAGTCAGGTTTTATGTACTTTTTGTAGACAGGACTTATTTTGTAACAATGTAACATTTGATTGTACATACATTAAACATAATTTTAGTTCACACTCATTCATTCATTCATTCATTCATTATCTCCCGCTTTATCCTCTATTTGGGTCGCGGTGGGGTTCCCCATGCCCATCCAGGGGAGAACGTCTCGGGCGCTGGGCAGATAGACCCAGGACAGGGCGCCAATCCATCGCTGGGCACACACTCACTCACACACACTCTATATGGGGCAATTTTTGAGAATTCAATTGACTTGATCCATGTTTTTGGACTGTGGGAGGAAACCGGAGAACCCGGAGGAAACCCACGCAGACACGGGGAGAACATGGAAACTCCACACAGATGGGGATTCGAACTGGGAATCCCTAGCACTGAGAGGCGAATGTGCTAACCACTAAGCCACCGTGCCGCCCTAGCTCACACTCATTAAGATCAGACATTTGATATTAAATGATCTATCATGTATACTTAATTTAATATCAAAGGTCTGATCTACCATGTATACTTAGAAAAACTGGTAAAAAAAAGTCAACATATGATTTTCAAAAAGCAAGCTTAAATAGTAGAGTGACCATCACATAAAATTTTTATGTTGTAGAGTAACTGTTATTAACTGCTTATTTGTCAGAATACATAATCTCATTATAGCCCTTCACAATCTTGAACAATCTGCATAACTTTGACAACTAAAGAATGTTAAAGGATTTTTCCAAAAACTATTTTGCAAATATTTTATACAGACATAAACATTTGACAGAGTAGCTTAGCACATGTGTTAGCACATCTGCCCTTTAGCGCTGGATTCAGGTTTGAACCCAAATCTAGGTGAAATTTCTATGTTCTCTGTGTATCTGCATAAGTTTTTATCAGGTTCTACTGTTTCCTCCTACAGTCCAAAAACATGGATTTAAGGTGAATTGGCTGCTCTAAATTGTCCCTTTATAGTAAGTGTGTGTCTGTCTGAGTGAGTGTGTGTCCAGCAATGGATTGCTTTTTTTACTTAAACTTAGACAGACTTTTATTGTTGTTCAAATTTACACCATATAATTTACATAAGAACAAGATTTTGTTCCTTTGGTTTGGCATAGTTGTAAAGTGACAAAAAAGTGTTTTACTATATGTGCAATGTTGTGCAATCTGTAAACCAATCAACAAGATGCAACATGTTTTGAAGAAAAGCTGTACACTGCTGTTTTTACTTTTATCATTTAGTTAATATTTCAAACATTGTGTGTGTGTGTGTGTGTGTGTGTGTGTGTGTGTGTGTGTGTGTGTGTGTGTGTGTGTGTGTGTGTGTGTGTGTGTGTGTAGGGTTCACCTGGTGAAAGAGGAGCTGCTGGTACTGCTGGTCCAATTGGTTTACCTGGTCGTGGTGGACCCCAAGGTCCACCAGGACCAGCTGGAGAGAAAGGTGCTCCTGTAAGTTAAAGCTTTTTTTAATACATTTTTTTTTATTTCAATAAGCTTTTGAACATATAATAGCTAAGGAATTAAATGACACTCTGAATAACACTGTTGCAGTATACGGGACTTTGGTTGCATTTTTTTCAGTGCTCTCACTGTATGAAATTTTTTTGCACATTCTCTTTGTGCCCATACACTCATGTTTCTTCACACCGCAAAGAAATATTCTAGTAGATAAAGTGCAAATGATAAATTACCCCATGTGATTTCTTTATACTATTTAATAGTTGTGTTACTCTAAAAAGTGTATCATTAAACCTGTCTTGAATCATATATGTTTATCATGAAGATGTGTCAATCTTGATTAAGAGTCTGATGTATGTGCTCAGGGTGAGAAAGGGCCATCGGGTCCTGCAGGTCGTGATGGGGTACAAGGTCCAGTTGGTCTGCCTGGCCCTCCAGGACCACAAGGACCACCTGGAGAGGATGGTGACAAGGTAAAGCAATATGACAAATTGCAAAACAAAAAAAGATTTTTTTTCAGTTTTGATTATTTAAGCATAAATCATGTCACTTTTGTGTACCACCATGATTAATCTTTAGCAGAATGCACATGCACACACACACACACACCACCATCTGTGTCACATAAAAATCTTTTGTCTTATGTTCCTCATCATAAGCTTAAATGGACAGTTCATCTCATTAAATCCTCCTTAAAAGACAAGTAATTTATCATTTTGTGATTAGGTAAATAACACACCATTAAACAATGTGCTTTACAAATCTCCACAACAAAGTTATAGAATGGGTGAAAAATTCATCAATTTATATATTTATATTTTTTAATAAAATGTATGTACACACTGCTTATTACTGAGTATAGGCTTGGCATCTTAGTCTTTTTAAAAAGTAATATTTCTGTCTCAGTCCACTTGTATGTTCACCTTGGGAAATTGTAATACATTCTGAATAGAGGAGATGAATCATTTTGTACATTTGTATTTTAGGGTGAAGTGGGAGAACCAGGACAGAAGGGAAGCAAAGCAGATAAAGGGGAACAGGTAAATACAAAGACCTTTAAATTTGTTCTTTCTCCACTCTCATACAAACAATATTTAGCTTGTGGAAATATTACCATTTTTCATAGTTTCTGTAGTGCTTTACTTGATTCACCAAAAATGTTTGCAAAGTTCATGTCTTCAAACGGTTTATTTAAGCATCATCATGCAATTTATTGCCTATGAAAGTCCATAACTTGATATACTTGTCCATTACTGTATGTTTTTTGTCAATTGACTGGTCAGTATCATTGGTTTTGAATAGGATAATCACAATGCTTAGTCGTGTTGTTAATTTAATGATGTACAGTGTTTTATGGTGGCAAAAGATTTATGTTTCTGAAAAAAATACATGGCTGCATTTATTCTATTCAACACTACAAATTTACAAATTACATAGGAGGACAAAATTCACATGTATGCATTTACTGTTTACTACTCACTATAATATGTTTACATTTCACCATGATGAAAACAGTAGTAAATGTGATGAATTTCTGATCAATTACTGAAATATATCAATATATATATATATATATATATATATATATATATATATATATATATATATATATATATATATATATAGTCATATTTGTAAAAATATTTTTAAGTAAGTATGTCTTTAAGTTAGTGAAGCAAAAAGCTGAGCTGCAGTATTATTATTTTCCATTTTCAAATAATGTCTAAATGACATGCTTTAGCTAACCGTATTGTATCATTCTGATTTGGAGGATACTTCTCTCCAGAGCTTAGTTACAGTAGTTTCTTTCCGTATTCTTTAGGGTCCACCAGGTCCAGCAGGACTGCAGGGACCAGTGGGTGCACCAGGACCAGCGGTAAAGTGAAACTGAACTGAACTGCCATATAAGGCTTAATTAAGTTAACAATAATAATAACAATAAAGTAAATTATTGAATACTAACCTTGAAAGGGTTCTATATAACAACCATTAAAACCTATTTGATATAACAATGTTTCTGTAGTTTTTAACCTGTGTGAACTATGGCTAATTTATCACCATCATTTTTGTTTGTCTAGGGAGCGGATGGAGAACCTGGCCCACGGGGGCAGCAGGGTATGTTTGGGCAGAAAGGAGATGAAGGATCAAGAGGTTTCCCAGGACCACCTGGGCCCATTGGTCTGCAGGTGAGTCTATCTCCCATTAGGATTCTCCTTTAGAACTAATTGTTCACATAATATTTACTTAATTGCAAACTTAATGTTTATCTTAATGGTGATCAGTTTAACTTCAGGTTTGGTAATGGTCTCACTTGAAATGAGACTAAAACATGTGAAAGGTGATAAATTATTATTATTATTGTTGTTGTTATGGCTTTGTGGTCATGATTTTAGAATGGAGTGAGCATAGTAATAGATAACATATAACAATTAAGATTTGTGAAATATATTAAACTAAACCAAAATTATTCTTGTTTAAAACCAAATAATATCAAATTTTATTACTTTAGCTTTGTATTCTAATTGGCTATTTTAAAGGAAGGAGCAAAAATCTGCTCATCTGTAGCCAGTCAATTCAGTAAAGTGGAATTAGCTCGGTTCGCATCCCCATCTGGGTGGAGTTTCCATGTTCTCCCCGTGTATGCGTGGGTTTTCTCCGGGTTCTCCGGTTTCCTCCCACAGTCCAAAAACATGGATCAAGTTCATTGAGTTCTCTAAATTGCCCCATATAGAGTGTGTTTGAGTGTGTGAGTGTGTACCCAGCGATGGATTGGCGCCCTGTTCTGGGTGTATCTGCCCAGCGCCCAAGACGTTCTCCCCTGGATGGGCATGGGGAACCCCACCGCGACCCTAATAGAGGATAAAGTGGGAGATAATGAATGAATAATTACCCTAAGTGGAGGTACCGTCCAGAAGTCACTTAACATGCTATCTGCTGACCTTAAAGACTGTTTTGTGCTAATGGTATTTGACCATGAGGGATCCCACATGTGTTAATACCCTTTGTCCCTTAGCATATTGATATTTGAAGTGTAAATATCACATAGAATCAGACTTTAGATGTGCTGCTTCTATCTGGAGATGGCAAAGACTCAAAGTCCAGGAAAGCAATTAGAGTAAATGTCAGGAATCAGATATTTGCAACACTGATGCCACAAGGTCCATTGTGTTTTGACTAGCTCAAACCAGATTGGTTTGTCTCCTGTTTCATTTTGCTGATTTGTGCTATTGTTGATATTTTACTTTTTAAATATTGTATATTGTTGATATTGTACTTAAAAATTGTACAGTTTAAGTTTAAGTTGATTTTAACTAACTTTATCAGTCTGTCACATCATTCTGGTGATATTTCTGCCCACTCTTCTTTACAGTGTTGTTTGAGGGGTTTTTTTACCTTAGCATTTCAGCAACTCCAACCAACTTTTAGATGTTAGATAGATAGGCCTCACATTTTACTTAAGAATACTTTGGTTACAGAGGATACTTGTTTGATTCAATCCCTGCATGGTACCTATATCCTGTGGTTTACAAACAAGTTCAAATCATCACTTCTCCTTTTTATATCCTGAAACCTAAACCCAAATAATTCATGGAAACATTTTTTTCACTTTATTGCATTTACATTACATTTGGTCATTTAGCAGACGCTTTTATCCAAAGCGACTTATAAGGTGAGCACAGGGTTAATCACAACATCCCTGGAGCAATGAGGGTTAAGGGTCTTGCTCAAGGACCCACATTGGTAACTTCAGAGGACCTGGGATTTGAACCCCCAAACTTCAGATTGATAGTCCAACGCCCTAACCACTGAGCTACCGTGCACTGAGCTACCGTGCCCTTATTATTGCATATACAAAATTCAAAGAATAACACAACATTTATTAAAACCACATATTTGGACAGTCATGCACTATAAATGAATTAATCTAAAGTGTTGGGTGGATCAAATTTGTAAAGTTAAATAACTAGATTTTATGTAAGAGTAAAGTAATGGAAATTTTTCTTCAAATTCAATTGTCTGACAATTATAGCTCTAAGCGGTGAAAGGCAAAAAAATGTCAGATAGAATATATTTAGTGAGTGTCCATGCTTCTGGCTTTCCCAAGAGCCATTTCAATGGTGGGAAGCATAAATGGTGATTTGCATAAATTGTCACACACTGTAATGGGTGGGATTGCTTTTGTATTGACTTTAGTTTTTATCCACCAAGGCACTGCTTAGTAACAGAAAGGTGAAAATAGCCGAAAAATCAGATTAAATGCTGTTTGTCCCAGAAGAGCACAGCAGTGGAGTAACAATAAGATCAAATCCCATTCTTTGTCTAGTGCATGGCACTGCACTTTTTTCATGTCCATTTTAAATAGTCACTTGACAGCTGTGATATTGCTCTGCTCTGACAATTGCATTTCTAGCAAGCTCTGGTATGTCTTTCTGAAATTATTTTTTTTCCATTTCACAGTAAAATAACAGTCATCATTTTTTATGAAATGACATGATTAAGCAGTCATAAAATGAAATAATAAAATAACAATGATCATGAAACCTAAAATATATCTATAGATACCATATAGCCTTATTACTAACAGAAAATGTGTTTATGTCCATGCATAAACTATTAAATAGTGCATAGCCTAAATATGAATATGTTATGCGGATTGTGCTTGAACCTTCATCATTTTGCATGTTCCTGTCTTCTTAATTTAAAAAAAAAATGTTTTAGTAATATATATGTCAAATCTATGTTTATAAATAAAGCCACCTTTTGTGGCAACTAAACAATTGTCAATGTTAAGGGCTCTTATGACAATATGAATGCATTTTCTCATTAGGGTCTTCCTGGACCACCAGGTGAGAAGGGAGAGACTGGTGATGTTGGTGCAATGGTATGTGTTGGTTTTTAATTGTTAGTTTATATTTTTCCTTTTTCTTATTTTCAGTAAACACACTATTATGATAAAATTAACTTAAGTTCGTCCTATATATTTTCTATATACATGTGTATATGCTAAATATTACTCACTTGTATATATATTGTTCCACCATTTTCTTACCTTTTCGTATATACCAATCTTCCTAGCTACTGACACTTTTCCTATTTATGTAATTACCCACCCTCTATCCAACATGCTACCAGTATACCTAACTATCTAACATTGTTGACAGTTGTTTTTGCAAAACAGGATACAAATATATAAATAAATAATTTTGTAAGCATCTTTTCTGCAGGGTCCACCTGGTCCACCTGGTCCAAGAGGCCCTCAGGGTCCATCAGGTGCCGATGTAAGTAACTACATTTTTTATTAAATTATTGTGTATTGTTGTGATTAAATGTGTAAAATAACATGCAATACATTACAAGATATAAAAATCCTGTCAATCTTATGTTTTAGGGTGCACAAGGCCCACCCGGTGGTATTGGAGGCATAGGAGCAGTGGGAGAGAAGGTAAACAGTAGTTGCTGGCACCATTTTCTCTGCCTTTATAGTGGTTACATTAGTTGCTATTTGTAACTATTTTTCCTAATTATTTATTATGACTAAATAATCCATGCGTGAAACCGACATTATCCATCCATCCATTCATCCATTATCTTGTGCTTTATCCTCTATGGGGATATTCAACTACTGTTAATGTGGTAATCATGAAAAGTTCATGTGAAAACAAGTCAATGAGTGACGAGCAAAATCACAGGTGCTTGTATTATTTCGATCATATTTCTGCCATTTCTTAAATGCTGTACATGTTCATTCATTATTCATTCATTATCTTCCGCTTTTATCCTTTATTAGGGTCACGGGGGGGTTCCCCATTCCCATCCAGGGGAGAACATTTCGGGCACTGTGCAGATACACCCAGGACAGGGCGCCAATCCATCGCTGGGCACACACTCACTCACACAGACACACTCTATATGGGGCAATTTGGAGAACTCGATTGACTTGATCCATGTTTTTGGACTGTGGAAGGAAACCGGAGAACCCGGAGGAAACCCACACGGACACGGGGAGAATATGGAAACTCCACCCAGATGGGGATTCGAACCGGGAATCCCTAGCGCTGAGAGGCGAATGTGCTAACCACTAAGCCACCGTGCCGCCCCATACATTATCTACTTTTGCTAATGAGTCTAATAATATATTCAACTACTGTTAATGTGGTAATCATGAATAGTTCATGTGAAAACAAGTGACGAGCAAAATCACAGGTGCTTGTATTATTTCAATCATATTTCTGCCATTTCTTAAATTCTGTAACCAATAAAATCTCTTATAGGGAGAACAAGGTGAAGCTGGCAATCCAGGACCTCCCGGGGAGCCTGGAACTGGAGTAAGTATATTGAATTTGGTGTATCTGTGTGTTGAATATCATTACAGTTTAACATCAACATAACTGTAATCCAATTTGTTTTTTAAGAAAATGTTGTTCTTTGCTAGTGACATTTTAAGCACAGCCGTTAATTACATAATATATAGTTTTTGCACTATACTTGTTTTTTGTATAAGATTCAACTGTAAACATTGGTAGTTGCTGGAAGTCTGTGGTTGCAGTTTTAAAAACTTTTAAAAACTTACAAGTCACATACATGTAATTTTTCATGTCACATATTTGATATGCAATATACATCCATGACTTTTGAGGTTGTTCATGTTAAAAGCTTTTAAATGTACAACAGGACTGTATTTTCAATTCACCAACAATTCTGGTTACTCTGCAGGGTCCCAAAGGTGAACGAGGAGAAAAGGGTGAAGCAGGGCCACCTGGTGCAGCTGGACCTGCTGGACCTAAAGGACCACCTGGAGATGATGGCCCCAAAGGAAATCCTGTAAATTGAAAAATACCTAAAATAAGAATAATTTCCAGTTTTGTTATATGCTGATCATTAATTTTCTATTTATGTTCATTTATTAAATTTAATATGTGCTTTTGAAAGGGTCCTGTTGGTTTCCCTGGAGATCCTGGACCTCCTGGTGAACCTGGCGTCGCTGTAAGTATTTTCTTTAATAAATAATTTTATTACAAAAGTGTTTGTTGTATAAAACAATTATATAATTGGAAATAAATGTATGATATATAATAAAAAAAAAAACATCTAAATAATGTATATGTATTGTTATTGTTTTTATACAAGATATAAATTTAAAAAGCCTTATTTTTTATTATACTTATTTTGGTAAATTTATTAAATTTACTCTTTGACATTGTACAATGTATATTCATTTTGTAAGGGCATTGATGGCACTCCTGGTGAAAAGGGAGAAGATGGGGAATCTGGGCAACCTGTAAGTATCAAAACTTAAATGAATTAAATTTGTTATAGTAAAAATATATGTGATTAAAAAAGTTAAACAATACTTTGTTCTAGTAGAAATAAATGTATAAAAAAGACATGTAAAATGCATGTAATTCATTTAAAAAATACATTACTGAAAAATACATTTACATTATCTTCTGCTTAATTCTATACTGGGGATCAAGGTCACAGGGTGGTTCGCCATGGTTATCCAAGGAAGAACATTTCGGGTGCTGGTCAGACTCACCCAGGACAGGGCACCAATCCATCACTGGGCATACACTCAATCTCTCAGACACACACACTATATAGGGGCTTCCAATTCAATTTACCTTTAATTCATGTTTTTTTGACTGTGGGAGGAAACCCGAGAACCCAGAGAAAGTCCATGTGAAGCGGGGAGAACATGGAAATACCTAAATCATGATAAAATCATGAATACCTACTTTACTGTGCTAGTGTGCTATGTTAATGATTAAATGTAGTTTTATTTTTCTGTGATTGGGAGTAATAACAAGTCCATTGTTGTGCAGTTTCTTAATGTGTAAATATACCTTTTAGTGTTGATGCTTTTATGTATATGTAAAATAATGCTTTATGTATAAGTAAGATATCAGTATATAAAGCAGCTTAATAACTTAAGAGGGATAAGTAACTTTAGCAGAAAGGTCACAGATTTGTTTAGATTCTTATTTCTATATTAATAATAAATATTGTTTCATAGTATTTGTATAGTACACACACCGTGTACAACCCATGCTCCATAGACCAATTTTAACATTTATGACTACAATTTGTATTTGAAGGCCAAAAAGAAAAAGGTTTAATTTACCTTTTGATTAAGTGAATGCATTTGTGGCAGTGTTTTTTTTACAGATTGCTCTGTAAGTGGGTGTGCAATGGGTTTTAATGCATTACCCTATCTTCACCCTGCAGTTCTATTAAAGTTTAATGAGCAGAGATTTGTAGTGCTAGGAACCGTTCACACAGGGCTATCCAAACTCACTTTTCTGATTAGAACTTCATACTGCTCTGTCTCACAGTTGAGTAAGTTCATGAATTTGTTCTGTTTGTACGTTTCACACGGCTTTTCATCATTGAGGTTGAGAAAATTCAGTTTTGTAAACAATAGTGTTCAATTTCTTCAGATCCATTTTAGGGTAATGTGTGTAAATTGTCAGATGATTTGAAGAGGAACTTTTTTTATTTAGTCACAAATCTCTGGAAATAAAAACCCTGGGGTAGTGAGGATGTGTTGTATTATACTTGTTCCTAATTGTCTTCTTTCTGTATTGTCAGTGAGTGGGCTAAATAAAAAGATCGTATGTCAGCCAGTGAGAGGGCAACAAAGATGCATAAGTGTGGCTAACTGGAAAATCGCATTTTAAATAAATTCAGTAACAACTGGTAAATGTGTGTTGTAGTGGCAATAAAAGGCCAAGTCTCATCACATTCATCACTCTCATAAAATGAGCTTCCCTTTCGAGAAAGCATCATCTGTTCCAGGACATTCCAGAGATTTTGACAGATTTGCTCCCATTTCATCCCCTGATAAGTCCTAATGGGCTGGTACATCCCGAATTCAGGAAAGCCATTGTACCCAGTTAGACTAGGCTCATGGATAGTGTACACACATCGATAGGCACACACATACACATGCACACACGGCTCCAATTCTCTCTCCTCCTTTTATCTTTCCTGCTTACTGACTGCACAAAGAAGAGAAATTTAGAAACAAGTGGAATTTCTTATCATTCTGTACATAGGTTTGCCTTTCATTTATAATTATATATATATCTATGGTGGCCGAAGGGAGAAAAATATTTTTTATTAAAAATGTTATGGTCATCGCTACCCTCTTGCAAAATAATAAATTGCAAAAAAATAAAAATGCTTAGAAGATGTTATGAAACAGAACGATTTACTTCTAGATTTATTAGTAGAAAATTCTGGCTGCTTTCATCTTTAAAAAAAATATTTTTATTTCTAAAATACATGATCAATTTGCAAACAATGTGAAATATATCCATATATATTTATATATTCATACTAATGGCTTTGGACTTGTTGGGTTTAGGGACCTCCAGGTCCATCTGGAGAAGCTGGTCCTCCAGGACCTCCAGGTAAAAGGGTGAGTAAAATTTCATCACTTGGTCGAGTGATTTTCTGATTTATATGATTTTTTTTTATCTTGTGTGATTAAATTGCTTTAACTCTAGGATTGGAGATTTAAAATACAAAAATGGGTTCCTATAGTAATAGTTGCTAATAAGTGAAAATTGTAAGTGACCTATAAAAATACAACAAGCTGTTATTATCCATTTATCTACCTGTCAATTTAAGAAATAACAAATAGTTGATCATATACCTATATTGTCCTTGAAAAATATTGCTGGGTTGGTATTGATTTTCCTTAGTGCGAAAAGAGCAGGCTCAATATCATATAGGTCTTTAGGTCTTTATTGAATGACAGCAGAAATGAAATAATCAGACCCACCTTAGAAAGAAAAGAGTCAAATTGTTTAAATGATCATAAACTGGGGTATGAGGTAACATTTCAAACAAGTTTTTTTTTCTCTTGCTACATTTTTTAAATATTGTATGTGCTGATTCTTTAGTGTCAGTTAATAATTTGGATTTTTTTACTGGCTCTGTCATGTTTTATGTGTTTTTGTTTGCAACATGCATTTGGAAAGGTATTAGTTTAACATGGAAAAATGTTTATGTAATTATAGATACAAAAAATCATTTTAAATAGTCACAGACATATTAAAGACAAGATGTTGCATTAGTGGTTAATGTAATTAGAGGTTATGTAATGATATTTTAATTTTTTTCCACCAAGCACAATGTATTTATTAATGTAGAAATTTAAGATATGCCCATTTTGCCTAAAGCTGTTTTTTTAATGGCAGTAACGATATCACTGTTTATTTATTTATCTTATCCTTTTCAGGGCCCACTAGGAGCACCAGGAGCTGAGGGCAGACAAGGAGAAAAGGGTGCTAAGGTAAACTATACGTGTCCATGTATAGTAATTGCTTCTCAAAAAAATTGTTGATGTGTGTCCTGCATGGCATTGTTATAACATACAATTGAACACCACAGACTATTAAACTCCCAAAACATCTGCTTTTAAAGAGGTGGTCACACTGCTAATTATTAAGAAATCACTGGCATTTGATTAGCAACACATGACAGCTACATACATTTTAATTGTTTTTTTTTACTTGCAGGTGTTTTTAGAAAATGCATTATCTAACAATACCTGTGTTAAAATTTTTAGTTCTAAAGTTCTAAAATGTCAATCAAAACTGCAATTAAATAAACAGCAAAGAAATAAAGACTTTTTAAAACGTCATCATCTTTATGCAGGGTGAAGCTGGAGCTGAGGGACCCCCAGGCAAAACTGGTCCAGTGGGACCCCAGGGTCCTTCTGGTAAACCTGGTCCTGAAGGTCTGAGAGGAATCCCTGGTCCTGTGGTAAGTACTGGTTTAACTGAATAATTCTATTTAACTGAATAATTCTATATAATTTTCTACACTGTATCTGACACATACACATGACTAATACATTAATATTCACTATGAGTTCTGTTTTTTCACCATTTTTTATGCACACTTCATTTCTGCACTACTAATTTTTTTGCCGCCTGCAATGAATCAATAGCAAATTACAATGGGCAATAATGTGTAATATAACCAAATGAATTTTGTTGTTTCACACAGGGAGAACAAGGGCTTCCTGGCTCACCTGGACAAGATGGCCCCCCTGGACCAATGGTAAATTTGATATTTATTACTTTTTACCTGTTTTAGCATCTTAACTATGTCAATTCACAAAATTTATTGCAAGTGTTTTGCTGTTTGGTTGGGATTTTTATAGATCCATTTGATTTGAACACAATTATAGTTTGTGTATATCTTTAACAAGTAGAAATTTTCCAAAACATGAATTTTACTGACTATAATGCATTAAAATCTTAAAATATTACGTTTGTCATTAATTGAACTCAGCTAGAAGTGTTTTGCTACTGAATTTCATTTGTAATTATGTTTTTTATTTATATTATCTTTCATGAGTGTCCAGAGTCTTGGTCAAAGTGCCTGCCATGTCTATCACTTTGCATGAAGACTAGCAGGGAAAAAAATTAATGCAAGAACTATATTTTTAATTGAATGGTGCTATTAATCCTAAAAGTAGTTGTCAACTGTTTGTTTCATGTAGTTTAGGGCTTGATAGTTGCCAAGGAAATTTTCAGCAACATCCTTGAATGCTTTCCAAACTGTTTTTGGACGCACAAATGCCTTCTGTAATCTTGGCATCAGTTGTCCATAGGAAATCTCTTCCCTCCTTGTTCATTTCGTTCACAAAATTTTTAATTACATGTGGTCTGTTTTTCTGCCATTTTTCTGCCCTGGAGTGTAATGTTTTTACTTTTTATCATACTGCACAAATGAATGATTTGAAAAATGTTAAAAAAATGAGAAAATCTTAAGGTGATTTTTGCAGTGTTGGGCTTTCAGGACCTGTGAGACCTTTTTATTGTGTTATTTTCTAAAATAATATTGCAATTTTATAAGGTTATTACATAACTGTAACAAGGTGGGTACAAATGAGGAACAGAGCCTCCATTTACACATTATTTTAAATTCATTAAAATTATAAATGGCATATACGTTCATCATGCAGATCCGCATCAGGGGCATTAATTATCTCTAATCAAAATCCATTGCCAACAGCTCCACTTTCTCCCCCAGCGCTACTGCGCTACCATTACAACGACTTATCTATCTGCAATGCAACGGCTCTTTGTACTGCATTTCTACATAATAAAATGTTTTTATAGCCATAAAATAGTCAGGTGTATTCATTCCGATGGAGCATTTTTGAAGGCACTGGATTTTTTTTATCAGCAGATCTAAATAGATAATCTACACCCAATATGTTTGTTGACCAATGACATTTTTACCCACATAATCACTTACTATCTGTGTATTTAGATTTGTATCGCTTTCTTTTTGTTTTATCTTTCAACTATTCTTATAACATTTCCCCCTGTTTCTTCATGTCTCCTATAAGTGATTTTGTGTGTGAGTGTGTGTGTGTGTGTGTGTGTGTGTGTGTGTGTGTGTGTGTGTGTGTGTGTGTGTGTGTGTTCAAAGTAACTTATACATCTGTGATGGTTCTCCAATCTTAGGGACCTCCTGGGCTTCCTGGATTGAAAGGTGATCCTGGGGCAAAGGGTGAAAAGGCAAGTGAGATTCAATTTTCTCTTCTGCCACATACTTTTAATGTGCACTCTTTAATTTAGATCTGTCTTTGCAGTCAAATATAATCTATTTGCTGTGCAGTTTGATTAAGTTGTAAAATTTGCATAGTATTATATTACACAAGTCTTAATAAAGTAAACTTGGCTACTTAGGCAATTTATATAAAACATACTAATGTAAAATGTACATATTATGCATTTAATTTAGTAGCATAATAATTCTATTTGTAATGTTCTGAGTTTACTTTAAACAATGCATTAACATTAACTGCGCTGAACAAACACTTTAGTCATGCATTTTCACCAAAAAAAAAAACCTTATAAATATTACATTTGTTACCTGATTAAGAATGTATAATGTAAATTAACCCATATTGCAGTTTGGCTTATACAGAATTAGCCTCTGCAGGTCTAAGGTCATTCATTCCAGTTTGTAAAACTTTGCAAGCAATCTAATTTGTGCTGCCAGTGAATTCACTAGAATTGTTGTTCCAATTATTCGTTGATTAATATAGATATTTGTGGTTTCAGTACTCAACCTGTAATCAGCTGTTCTCCAATTATTTGTTTATTGTTATATTATTATATTGTAAAAGATATATAGTTTTAGTGCTGTGCCTTACAAAGTGGATTGAAAGTCACATACACCTACTGAATACTTCATGAGATATTCCTTTTTCAAGACATTGTGCATTTTAACAGTTACACTTAACATGTAAGTGCACTGTAGATATCTAATAACACACTTTAGTCAGTTTCTCTACATGCTATACTATGCCATTTGTATTTTTCTTAAATGGTTAGGTCCCCCACAGAACCAGAACAAGCATATTTTGGGTGATGAATTATTTTCAACATTGTAGTCACACTAACATGGTTGTGCTGTGTCAGTGTACATTGTGCTGGTTACTCAACATAAGTTACTCGTTTACGCTCTGTGAGCCACATTTATGTCATTGCTCTAAATTGAAGATGTAAAATCTGAGACTGAGTAGCTTATTTTTTTGTTCCACTGTTTAAATTAGGCATCCTCTAATTCATCATTAGTGCTTACAGGATGTTCTCTGTGTGTTCTGAATGTTCTTAGTCCAGCAGTCACAGAGGTATTTAAAAAATTCAGCAGCACTCCTGCATTTGCTCCATGCATACCAATGCAGCACACTATCAAATATGACCACCAAGTCAGTGGTCAAAATAGACATTAGTTACATAAAAATAATACATAACAAAGTGAGCGTAAAACTAAGAAAACAAAAAATAACAATCGTTTTCAATCAGCTAATGTGAAAACTTATATACTTAATGTTTTCATATTCTGTGTACATTTGCAGGGTCATCCTGGCCTTATTGGACTGATAGGTCCTCCTGGTGAGCAAGGAGAGAAAGGAGACCGTGGTTTACCTGGCCCCCAAGGAACTCCCGGATCTAAGGGTGACAGTGTAAGTCTACAGAAAAAAATATGTTTACAGAACATTGTTGAAATGTTTAAAGAACTTGTTCAATACATGTTTAAATATATATTAAATATATATATATATATATATATATATATATATATATATATATTAGAAGCTCAAATCTTTGCGTCATCCAACAATAATTGGAATCAGTGAAACATGAAACACTGTGCTGTAACATAGACTTAGTTCACTAAATTTCTCAGTTTGGACTTATTACATTGGACTCATCCCCACCACTAGTGAGGTGTCTATGAAAAGATATATGGTGATTAGTTAAATGATGATGGATGATGGCTAAAATGATGATGAAAATTAATAGATGCCTCGACAATGTTGTGCTGTCTTTAGTGCTACAGTAAGTTATTGATGAATAGATTAAAGGTCAAATATGAAAGTTGATAAATAAATGCAAAACTAAACTAATAAAGACAGCAAAGAACATTTATTTTTCTCTTTGATCTGGTAGGGTATTTCTGGTGCGGCAGGACCTCTCGGCCCTCCTGGTCCTCCTGGACTTCCTGTGAGCTTCTTAATCTAATCACTCTGTTTAATTTTATATATTATTAAGTATTAATAATAATTATTAATCTAAGTCTTTTCTGTTTTTTTAGGGTCCACAAGGTCCGAAGGGTGCAAAGGGTGCATCTGTAAGTGCAACCACTTTTCATGGAGTAATTAAATACATTCTTCTTAATCCTTTGACTGAAATTCACTTATCTGCTTTATTTTATTCTAAAGGGTCCTGCTGGTGCTAAGGGTGACACTGGAGTGGTTGGGCCTCCTGGTCCTCCTGTGAGTCATTACCTAAGTAGCAAATCTATATATTTACACATTTCTTAAACTTATGTAATATAATTATTATTATGATATCTGAAAAACGTTAATGTATCAGACTTCAATGAATGCTTTCAAAAGTTTTCAAAAGGGATTTTTTTTTCCTGCAATGCGTAGGGTCCTCCTGGTGAGATCATTGAGCCACTGCCCATATCTAATAAGATGGTGCGACGTTCCACTGACATGCAGGCAGATGACTCTGGGCTGGACTATAGCGAGGGAATGGATAACATCTTCAGCTCCCTCAACAACCTTAAGCAGGAAATTGAAAGAATGAAGTACCCTGTAGGCAGTGAGAGCAATCCTGCCAGGACCTGCAAAGACCTGCAGCTGGCTCAGCCTGACTATCCTGATGGTAAGGGTTAAAGAAAATAGATGAAAAAACAGCTATTTTAACTGTCCTGCCTGTGCATGAATGATGAACCGTTAAATAAACAGGAGTCAATTACTGGTCAAATTATGTTCGGAATCAAAACATGTTGTGAAATGGTTAATTATTTTAGGGAAACAGTAAGTTGATCAACTGCTTACAAACAATTTTCAACTTTACAACCTACAAAGCAAAAGCATTATCACTATTACATTTGAAAAATATATTTAACCTGATGATTTAGCCTGGTCCTCTGACCATTATATACCAATTCTACCACTTTTGTCAAGTATTCTGTTAAAATAAATGAAACTTTGTGTTTGTTAATATTTTAAATTAATGTAGAAAAAAACAACAACAATGGCAATATGTAAGAAATGCATATAAATTAAAATAGAACTATTAACAATTTTAGGCTTGTGAGTACTTATTAGCATACACATTATCGGTGCCTTTGTTTGATTATTTTTTTGTATCTTTAGGTGAATACTTTATTGATCCTAACCAAGGATGCTCTGGAGATTCCTTTAAAGTTTACTGTAACTTCACAGCTGGAGGCGAGACCTGTATCTTCCCTGACAAGAAATCTAATGGAGTGGGTGTAGTAGATATTTCCATCCATCCATTACCTTCCGCTTTATCCTATATTAGGGTCGCGGGGGAAGGGGGCCACTGGGCAGATACACCCAGGACAGGGCACCAATCTATCGCTGGCCACACACTCACTCACACAGACACGCACACATACACACTTAGTAGATATTTAATAATAATTATTATTATTAATATTATTATTAGTAGTAGTAGTAGTAGTTATAGTAATGGTTATAATGTTGGTTGCTGGTTATTATGTTATATATGTTACATATTTCATAAGAAAACAACTGTTTTAAAATGGAAGTTTGCAGATTTTATGAATAAAAATATATTATTCTAGATGTAATATTCATTGAATGTACAGTATTTAATGTAACTAAAATATTTTAATCGCAGACTGATTTTTTATATTTTTGTTTATTTTCTGAGTTGATACACACTACATCTACTGTATAAAATGAAAACTGTGTTGCTGTAACTGTGTTGCTGCAGCTTTCAGATATGCTCCAAGCTTATTTTTCTGTTATTTTATGGATTGTTTTTATCCACTTTCAAAGGTTCATATGTCTTCCTGGCCTAAAGAGAAGCCCGGCTCATGGTATAGCTCGTTCAAGCATGGCCATCTAGTAAGTGCATTGTCTCATCTCCATTTAAAATTTTCTTCCTTATATCGCTTTTCTTCACCCCAGCCTCAGTGATAAAAGGTTATTAAAGAACATGTACAAGCTCCTCTTTTTTGTACTTCTCCACAGGAGCATGAATAGACAGTAATAGTGGATTTGCTTTAAAATGCTTTTGAAGATGTGATGACTCAATAATAATGTCTGGAACACAAATACTCGCCCTCTAAATGTACACACATACACACAGCACAAAAACATACAGTACTCATGCTGAATTAATTTATAAAAGACAGAATGGTCTGACTTCTAAAAGCATAATTGTATTCGTACATACAGATGTCCTTAAAAATCTAAATTAATCCTTTAAAGTCTGTTAGCATGAGTTTTGGTAATGATCTGTCCAAACCACTGAACTTATGTTTTTTTTCATCATCAGTTGTCCTATGTGGATGCTGAGGGCAAATCTATAGAATCTGTGCAAATGACGTTCCTCAAACTACTGACAGCCTCGGTAAGGCAAAACCTCACCTACAACTGCCACCAGTCACTAGGCTGGTATGATGCCACAACAGACAGCTATGATAGAGCGCTGCGCTTCCTTGGCTCTAACGATGAGGAGATGTCCTATGACAACAATCCCTACATGAAGGCCTTGACTGACACCTGCTCGGTATGACAAACCTCAATTTACATTCTTAATTCAAAGACTGAAATAGTAATTTTGTAAAAGTCTTTTTGGATATGCTACCCAACAGTTCAGAACTAATAGTGGGAATTCTTAAGTTTTACACTAATTTACAATTTACACTTTATTTAGGTTTTAGACAGAATAAACAGAATAGAGGTCCGTATTTTGCAAAGACATTGCAAATTTAATTTATTTCCTTAAAGTTGTGAAAAATGTGCAAACATGTAGATCTTTTGTACTTTTGGTCATTTAGCAGACGCTTTTATCCAAAGCGACTTACAAGGTGAACACAGGGTTAATCACAACATCCCTGGAGCAATGAGGGTTAAGGGCCTTTCTCAACATCCCACATTGGTAACTTCAGTGGACCTGGGATTTGAACCACCAACCTTCAGATTGATAGCCCAACGCCCTAACCACTGAGCTACCACACTGAGCTATATATATATATATTAATGAAATACTGTATTAATTTTGTCTCTTGTTTATTTAATGCAGACACGGAAAGGTCACGGAAAGACTGTGATAGAAATTGACACTCCCAGAATCGACCAGCTTCCAATTGCAGACATCATGCTAAATGACTTTGGGGATCCCAATCAGAAATTTGGATTCCAAGTCGGTCCAGCCTGCTTCCTTGGCTAAAATTTAACAAATAACGACATTACAATGACAAACTTGACAGGGAAGGAATTTTTTCATACCGTGAAATCCCCCAGCCTCCATTCATGCCTCATGCAAGTCTTTAATGAAAAGTATTTTGCTCTGACATACATCATGGTATCCACTGAGGAACATGGAACGTAAAACACCACCGGTAGTGAAGGGGTAAAAAACATAGAAAAATAGTGGCAGAACGGAGTGCTGGGAGAAAAAGAAGGGGAGAGCACGAGGGAACAAGAGAAACTGATCTCCCTGATGCCGTCTATTGGTGCTGTGCAACACAAATATACAGAAATTTCACAACCATGGTGCTTGATTAAAATATTAAGGTAAAAAGAATAAATAAGAGGTGCTATAAGAAAGAAGGTGTATTTTGATGAGTGTAATTATTATTTTGTACATTGTTGTTCATTTCTGAGTCCACTTCAAAACCTGCATGTGTATCAGCATTTGCTCTGAAGTCCACATCTATAAATTAAAGAACTGAGTAAATAAAGCAATATTTTGTGATAAATAAAGTGTACCTATTGTTAAGCAAATAAAATAATCATCGAAACCACCCATCATTCCTAATGCTAATGTATATCCTTTGTATATATTGACCATCTAATTCTCTGCCGTAGCAGACACACCAGCACACAAGAATTCACTAACATTGCTCCTGTGCTTGTTTTTAGGTAGTTGTGGCAGTCATTCTACTTTATTTAATTTTTTTTCCATTTTTTTAGTTTTAATTTTATACAGTTTTTAATTTTTCAGTCTTATACCTCAACAATGCTAAACACCCATAGTGAAAAAAGAGGGCAGGAAGCCATGTATAGATATTGGATACAGATTAAAGTTTATGTATTTTGGGTAGGGAAACTTAATGAGAATATAAAGCAGACATGACATCTGTTAGACCTTCTCTGTATAAATATTTTTGTGAATGCAATGAGACACTTTTTCAGTGACCCATTTTGTATCTAAAATGAGGAAATGTTTAAAATGTGCTTTTTATGGTTCATCTGAATATTAAAAACTGGAATCCAAACCAACCATGAAACGAGTGTGTACACTTTGTTACTTGACTTTACACATACATTGTTTGAAAATGAAGCTAGCATTTCTCAAGGACTGTCTAGTCAAGCTGTCCTGTTTTAAAGAGGCTTAAGAGACCTATACACTGAAGTAGAGCAAAAACATACATATTAAAATTAACCAGTAGCATAAAAATATGGTCCTCTTGGATCAAATATATATTTTCTGCTGTGAAAAGCAGATTTATAAATTATAAACAGAATTATAAACTGTTTATTAAAAATCACTCATTTTCATTGTATTTACAATTTTAGAAAGATTAGTGTATTATAATTTTTTTTTTGAAAAGAAGCTTCATTAATTAATTACTCAAAAAGTGTTGTTTGTTTACAATCATTTCTAAGCTTTGTTTTCAAATGCAAAGGAAAGTTTCCACGTGGCATAAATAAATGTTACATGACAGGCAGGCAGGCTGTGTGAGGTGCAACTGCAAGCAGCAAAAAACTGGTGTGGCATTTATGCAAGTTAAAAGTAATTCAACTCAAGCTAATTTTGTCTAGCAAAAACTAGGTCCAGCATTTTATTGAAGGTAAGAATAGTCAGAATCAAAACAGTCAAAATCAGTCTGGCATGTTAATTAAACATAAAACTATAGTTTGTAAGTGTTTACATTATTTGAACTGAGACATATACACAAATACACAAATAATAATGTGAAAGTAAAATTATTTGAGGCTTGGTTTAATTTAACCACATGGACTGTGGAAGCTCTGCAACTATCATTTGAATTTTTTTTTTTTTATTCATATAGTATTTTCTTCTTATTAAAGTAAATTATTTATGTGTACATTTTACATTTGCCACCAAACATGTATGTGCAGAATGACAGAGGAACACAGAGATTGTTGGCTGTGTATAATTTCAGCATGATTCTGCTTTTAATTACAATTACATTTTGCATTAGTGACATGTAAGCTCTCAGGCATCAGCACAGGCATTCCACTAAGATGCTGCTACCAAATCTTGCACATCCAATACAAACAGAGCAAAATGGAAAAGGCAGGGACTTGTATTGGCATTCAGGAGAGAGAAGCTGTGTGAAGCAACATCCTGCTGAATGTTTGTCTTTCAGCGTACTTCAAGGGTGAGTTGAAAGACAGGGCAGTGTGATCAGAGAGAAAGGAGAAATGATGGTGAACAGGCCCAAAGGCACTTGTCAGACTTTAGAGTAAAAAAAGGGTTTTTAAAGGCCTTCTCATTCTCATTTAAATAAGTTCAATCAGGCCCTTTGCCTTGGCCCTGAACATGAGAAAATATCATGTCAGAAGCAATCACTCTCTTCCAGCTTTATGTACCCAAGTAATGAATTTGTTCATGTGAAGATGGTTTCTACAAACACTATGATTGTGCAAAAGATCAGTGTGCTTTCTCATACACAGTTTCAGAAATTATTTTGAAAGTTCAGCAAGAATATATTTTATATATTTTATCTATATTTTCATATTTTAGCTATATGATTTTTTTTTTCTAAACCCTAACTCATATCTAATACTTTACAAATGTCTTGGCAACTATGTTTTGTTTTGTTTTTAAATAGAGTTGGACAAAAACAAATACATACAAAGCCATGCACATTTACAAATCAATACAACAGTTTATAGGAAAAGGTATTGAACTCAAACTTATATGAAGGCTTTCATGGATCTTGGTTTGTTCTCTGACACAAAGTATGTTCTCTGATGAATGTGGGTGCTTAATTTTACACACCAGTGGCAATGACACTACATAAAAGGAAATGCACACACACAAAAATGTCCATGCATATATAAATATGACAAGTTAATTAATGCAGAACAAGCTTGGAATCTTTAAATGCTAGCTGAGAGAAAGTCATTCAAATTTTTAAAACAATAAACCAGGCAAAAGGAGGCCAACCACATCATTATTTATTTATTTAATCAGGAAATATATTGTGAAAAATTAAGCAAGTATATTTAAATTACAATTTTATTTAATACTGTACAGGACTTGAAATCGGAAAAGTAGGAGTGCTTTATTTTCCATAAAGGAATATTGACTTTTCCAAATTCTACAGCATTCATTATACTTTTGTTTTTGTGATAGGGCTGGGCCACTGATATACAGTACAATATAAGATATTTATGAAATGAAATCTTATCCAAATGACATTTTATCCAAAGTGACATTTATTTTAACATTTTAAGTACTTAAATTTAATAAAGAAGTATTTAAATTACCTGTGGAAATGTAAAACATATTAGTAAAAAACACAGTTGATCTTGGGTAATGAGTAATACATTGACTTTACAATAGTACATTGTCACCAAGCAGCTTTACAGTGTTGTAAGCCTTAAATCAATACTTAATTAATACATAATAATGTATAATAAAACCTGAAAGGTATGCAGACATAAATTTATTACATTGGCAAAAAACATCTTCTTTTGACTTTTTGTAACATGTAGACATAACACAAAACTAATCACACTTGAATGAACTATACAGCAAATTACAGAGAAATTAAGCCTGATTGTTGTCAGCTTAAAAAGGTTGGCACTGACTAAAAGCAGCGCTGTAACTAGCAGAGATAAAGGTGCTGCAATTCTTATCAAGGATTAAAAAGATTAGGAATGAGTTCATCAAACAGTAGATAAGATAAGGTAAGATAAGATAAGATAAGATAAGATAAGATAAGATAAGATAAGAAGCTACTAAAATGGATATTGGTTATAAAATTCAAGTCGTAAAATAAAAATGATCTGATATATATATATATATATATATATATATATATATATATATATATATATATATATATATATATATATATATATATATATATATATATATATATATATATATAAACATGTTTTTAAACAAACTTTGCTAACTTTTTTTAAATAATGTATTGAAAAATTAAGCAAACCATTTTAAACTTTTAAGAGGAAATGTCCTCAAGTTCACATTTAGAAACACAAATGAAAGTAAACCAGCTAACAGATGTAATGCTTTTGGCACTGTGACTAATTTATTTATTTTTCTCTGTAAAGCATCACAATGTGGTGGATGATATGCATGTAATTTTATTTAAACATTTCTTTGGACAAGAAATAAGTCAAAATTTCAATACATTTTATTACTATTTGTACAATATTGTGAATCATTAAATAAATATGTTACCTATCAAGCTAAGCTCTTACATAGATAATAAACTAAATATATTCATGGTATGCAGGCATGTTTGTATGCATATTTGAATAATGGATTTAGAAATGTGGCAGCACAGTGGCTTAGTGGATAGCACATTCACCTCTCAGAACTGGGGATTCCAGGTTTGAATCCTAATCTGCATGGAGTTTCCATGTTCTTCTTGTGTCCATGTGGGCTTTTCCCAGGATCTCTGGTTTTCTCCCACAGTCCAAAAATATGGATTTAAGGTAAATTGTATGCTATAGGTGTCCCCATATAGTTTGTGTTTGTGTGTGCCTATGTAAGTGAGTGAGCCCAGAAATAGATTGGCGTGCTGTATTTGTTGTATCTGCCCAGTGCCCGAAAAGTTCTCCCCTGGTAATAGGCACCCCTCCACCCCCCAACCCCGCAACCATAATATAGGATTAAGCGGTCAAGATAATGAGATGAGATTAATAGCAGACTATTTAATTGATATGGATGAAAAACAAACTCTACAAGTAATGAATTTAAAACTCAAGAACATTATAAAGGTCTTTTAAAATTTCCTTGCCTTTAGTTGTTTTCTTATCCCTTTAAACACATTGGCCTTTAGCCAGTATGAAATATATTTTGTGGTAGACTGATGGACTCCAGTCTGGCACAAGATCCAAATGAATTCAAGATCAATTAAATTCACTCTAGCTTTTATGCAACCATGATACTGTCAATATGAAGTCGCCAGCAAGTCAAAACCAGGATATTTTCATTTGATCCACAGAAAACTGCAATGAATAACATCACATATGATAAATATACACTACTTTAAATGGACAAACACACTTTTACCTTTATGTAGGCACTTTATTTAAATTATTTAGAATTAGTACTCCATTTTCTTGAATTTGAACATTGAATACAGCTTTTACCAGCAAAAAATCAATTTAGTATTTTTGTAACAAAGTGAGTTATGATTATCTGAGTGATAAAATGATAATCTGATTATTTGATCCAAACCATTATTTTGTTTCTGATCAAAAACATTTTGTATTCATTATATGACATTTCATTTCAAATAAATAAAATTTTTATGTACGTTAATATGTGAAACTGGAGAATGAGATTATAACAGTCTTATGTTTGTGGTTGATTTACACATGGCATTTTCTCCCTCACCAGGTGTAGATTATAAATGGCAGGCTTTTGGGGGCTGCTGCCAAGTCATATAATTAAATTAACTGTTCTTGCAGCAGGTTTTGCTTTATTATTATTATTAATTTTGTGCTAATCATCACAGCATGCTATAAAATGTAAAGGACGCAAAAGGTGATTTTAGTATCCCTTTAAAGGGATAAATATAAAGGGATACATGATATCCAGAATAATATAAAATGAGTACATTTTACATACATACATGAGTTTCATCTTATTTCCTGCCCCCTGCCAAAAAGCACATTTTGGGAAGAAGTAAGCCATGCCAATTATTTGATTAAATCAATATTTACTTGTGGCATTCATTTTGTTACTGTCCTTCAGTCACCATATTAGTCTTAATTTTCCTCACCCAGCTGCATATATTTTAATAACCACATGGCATGATCATTAAGGATAGAGGAAAGTCTGTATTACACATTAACAGCTGTTACATCTTCAATGTCCTGACTCAGTTACAGGGAAACCGTGGGCTTTGCATTTTTATCTGAATATTTTGTTGTGAGTAATTGAGTAATTAATCAAAATTCATCAGTAATGGTCATTTTAACAACACTTAAAACGCAAAGGAATAAACAACAGATGTATTTACATAAGTTGCATTAGACAAACTGAATGAATGCTTTGTAACAGATAACATTTATACAGGTGTAGCAATGTTCAAACTTAATGTTAAACTATAGTTAAATCATAAAAAACATTTATTATACTATGATGCATTAAATAGGAGATCAGTATAACAGTGATAACACAGAACCGAACATTCATATATTTCAAATAAGTAAAGCATGACTGTTTATCAGTTACTTAGAACTTGTTAACTTAGCAGGCAAACAGCAGGTAAGCAAATCCTAATTTTTGGTGTAAAAAATATATGTTACTTTTTGTTAAAAAGATTAACAATGGAACACACATGCATAAATATACATTTGTTATGAAGCATAACACATTTGTGTATAAACCCGGTGGCTTAAACATTCTGCTTTCATAAGTAAGGTGTAGATTATTGAACTAGAAATTATTTTAGTGAAATGGTTTAGCCCAAGCACAGCACACTGAAAATATGAACTAATAGCGAGTAAAGTTAGGTCATATTTTTGCTTTATAAGTCTGTAATAAGAATATAAATAAATTACACCATTTACTCTCATTCATTTGAGCTTGTTCTGGATTGTATTAGGTTAATTCCACTCCTCTAAAGCAATTGTTTTGTATTAAAAATCTTCTAACAACCATTATTTAGAACCTGACTAGATCACTTTAGAAGATTTAATTAACCAGTAACACAACAGACCTGCACTCTTTATATCTGCATATGTGTCAAAACAACATGAAGTTTATGCAAAGCACTGTAGCAGGGGTAAACAAAAATGATAAGAGTAAGAGACAGACCAATATAGAGGCATAGAGACAGAGAGATGATGTAAACAGAAACACTGTATATCGCTGCACCAGTAGCATCCTAATCAGCTCTCTCTGCCTTGCTTCATCTCTCTACATGCACACACACACACACACACACACACACGTTCACATGGACACACTCACACACCCACTATCTGTTTGTCTGTCTTTGTCAGCTCAAGCACTCACCATATTCTCTTACTACCTCATTTGACTCTTCTTCCAGCTTTTATTAATCCATTTGTTGGTCTGTCAGTCAGTCTGCCTGAATGTCATTCAATAATATAGACTTTTCTTTGTGCTTCTGCATAAAATTTCTTGCCACATATTTTGTATTGCTACATATTGTTTCTGTTTGTTTCACTTTGCAAAATATGTTACTATGTTCACTTAACATGCCAGATTGAAAGATTTATAATACGTTGATGGTAAACTATATACAGAGGTGTAGGTTAAACCAAGAAAACTGATTGTGTAACTGTCTGATCTCTGTCCTCCTCCATAGTACCTGAACTTATACAAGTGAATGTCTTGAGTGCTGTCAGCTAGTTCCACCTTATGATGCAAGCATATTTAATGTCAACCAGCCTAAATGCATGTTGCAGCTGACATTTACCCATGTTGACCTGCTACACAATCTTGCTGAGCTGCTTACTGAACAGAGCTTTATAGTCTCTGTCGTGTCTTGCACCAATGCAGTTGAGTGCACTCGGTTCAGCCACTCAGAACCTGTAATTCAATCCTATCTGATACAGGATGTGCTATTTTGTAAATCCTAATGGATTTTTACAACATAAATAGATACATATATACTGCTTTATGCAGTAGGCATCACTGCTTACTTTCTTTCTGCAGTTTTCTCTTTTTTATGCATCTGTTTCTTAGTTTGAATGCATGTGTTAAAAGCTCAGAGGACTACCAAGATAAAGTGAAATCAATTTTGCTTTCAGATGAATATCTGGTGTTTAGTGTTCATTTAAGGCTGGAAGTCTGATTGCCGATCTTTCTTCCCCTGTGGTCTCATTAATAACAAAACAGAACAGTTACCTCACAGGTACATACAGACAGCTGCTCAGCCCTCAGCTACACTACAAACAGCTGGGTCTTACCCAGCCTGTGTCACTGTGCGTTTGAGGAATAGTAACATATAAGGCACAGTGGGGAAAAAGAAAATTCTGATTTTCCTGCTATGGAAATGGGGTGTTGTCAACTATTATCAACCTCCCAGTATTTCTCATAAAGAGGTTGAAAAGTTTATATGTTTTATATTATCTTCAAAGAAACTTGAATATTTCACGAGTGATGGGAAGATGGAGCGTGAGATTGACAGACGGATCGGCGCGGGGTCAGCATTGATGCGGACCCTATATCGGTCCACTGTGGAAAAGAAGGAGCTGAGCCATAAGGCAAGGCTCTCGATTTACCAGTCAATCTACGTTCCAACCCTCACCTATGGTCATGAGCTTTGGGTAATGACAGAAAGAACAAGATCGCGAATACAAGCGGCTGAAATGGGTTTTCTCCGCAGGGTGGCTGGGCTCTCCCTTAGAGATAGGGTGAGAAGCTCGGTCATCCAGGAGAGACTCAGAGTGGAGCCGCTACTCCTCCGTGTCGAAAGGAGCCAGTTGAGGTGGTTCGGGCATCTGGTAAGGATGTCTCCTGGGTGCCTTCCTAGGGAGGTGTTCCAGGCAAGTCCAGCTGGGAGGAGACCCCGGGGAAGACCCACGACACACTGTAGGGATTATATCTCTCAGCTGGTCTGGGAACGCCTCGGGGTTCCCCCAGTCGAGTTGGTGGAGGTGGCTGGGGCGAGGGAGGTCTGGGTCTCTTAGGTTTACTTAGGTTGCTGCCCCCGTGACCCGAACCCCGGACAAGCGGAAGATAATGGATGGATGGATGGATGGAACTTGAATATTATATGTAATGTATGTAACAGGAAATTAAAAGGGTTGAGGAGAAGTCATCAAGCTAACTCTGATCTAGTACTCTATGTCAATTATCACTCTCTGACAAAACTTGTGTAAATGCTTTGCGTACCGATAAAAACCCCGCTAAGTCAGTAAATTTACAGTGCTAGTAGATTAATCATTTTTTGTAATAAAAACCTTAATACCTCTGAACCTCCATAACATGTATTAATATTTGAAGTCAGATCTTAAATTATAGAACATGGCTTTATCCTTCGATTGCATCCTATTTTTCATTGTTTGTTTATTATATTTGCAGGGACATTTATTATTATTTTAATATTTTCATGATAATAATAATAACCACAAAAGTCCTACATTTTTTATACATCATACATATATATGGCTCAAGGGTGTAATCAGGTCAGTTAAAGTGCCACAACTGCTGATTTTCTTTGTGTTGACTGTTCCTTCTGTTGGCAGTGAGTGGTGGAGATATAAGAAGTGTCAGCTACTGAGTATGAGAAATTGAGATGCCAACAGACGTGTTATATGTTGGTAAGTCTGCGTGGTTGTGTAGATCTAAAAAGCATGTTAATTTATAGGCTAATAAAGCTGGGGTAAGTTTAAATCTTTGTCCTTAGTCCTTAGTCTGCTAATTATGTCATCTTTGCATTAGTGCCAAAACCAGGAAAAACAATAACATAATGTAGACATGCTTAACTATGCTCCTACTTGAAGTGCCTTATTTGGTGATCACAAAAGAAGACCAGACACAGGCTCTGTCAATGCTGCATGTCAGCTTTGAGCTAACTTTCTAAGTGCTGCTTTAATCACAGACTTAAAATTGAATGGTTTGGCCTAAATGGCAGGTAATCCTTTCTCCTCCTTGACTACTTCTACTGAACCCCAACCATAATAAAGATAAGACTGAAGGATAACAGAAACATACCTCATACCTTGAACCACAGTTGTCAGAAGAGGTCCCTACTTCTACAAGAATCTGTCTGCCAAACCCCGGAAAAAAACTTCAGATGGTTCAGTGAAGTCAGCTTTGGTTACTTTGGTCAACTGATTATTTTTGTCCAACAGCTGCAAGATGGCAGCCAGAAATGGATATTCATAAATGAGTGCAACATTGAAATTGTCAGTGACTTACTTACTTCTGCTGAGGTCCCTACTTCTGCTGCTTACTACAAATAATTGTAACTTGGTTTAAAAACAAGGCAAAAGATTGTTAAAAAATATGAAGAAGGTGAAATGTGCGCATAGTGACATTAACAATTATCCTGTTGTACCCATCATCATTCAATGTAAGGTAAAGAGGCATAGTGTGAATGCTTCCCACTTCATACAAACACTGATATAATTGGCCAGTGTCCAATATTACATGAAATTGAACCTGCAATGGACTAGATGGAAAGAAAGATCTTTTATAGTCCCAAGTCTGAAATTCCCTGCTGGAGCCGAAAACAAATGATACATTGTGCCATTTCAGTAATTGAAAATTAACTGTACAGAGTAACACAAGATTAGTCTTTCTATAGTAAAAATGAGATTTAGGGAAAGAAAGCTACACACAGCAGAAAATCACACTAGATAATGTGTTCCAAGTTTAAGCTTGTCAATCTCGGCTGTATAAAAATAGTGCTCAGCATAAGCAGATAAATTACTCATTCAACTGCCAATGTGAAACTCCAAATTACTCGCCCAGTGACAAAGATCATTCAGGGTCACACAGTGAGTGGGGGATGTCAGTTATGAGGTCGTGTAGATGAACGAGGGTTAGGTATGTCACTTGAGTCTATTACTGAGGCAAAACCTGATGTGGGGTTTAATGAGGAGCCCCACAATGAGTAAAACATCCCCATGATTTTGGCTCCCAAATCAACAAATTGGTTTACATATGCTGTGTTACATTTGCATGCAATATGAAGAACTTCTTATTTTAACAATAGTATATTGGCAAAATCCCTCAACTTCAATGTTCCATAAAAATATTATTAATTAAAAAAAATTCTACCAATGTGTAACGCCTTCTTTTGGGTTTCATCCATAATGTTTGTGCATCTAACTGACAAAATAAAGGTAATTTATTCATTAAATTGATCCACATGTAATTTCGAAAAGAGAACAAGCTTTTGTTGTGTGTTTTGGGTTAAATGTATCCCTGCAACAGTTCTGAGCATCTTCACAATAATTCACAAAGATATCTGGATTGTTTAACTTCAAACATACTATTTTGTTCATAAACATATGCATTTTCTCTTTATTGAATTTGTGTTTTTAGCTTTTTGCCTGATCAATATTATTCTGTGAAAATTCAATTGTTTTCAAAGCTAAAAAAAGGACATTTGGTAGGATTCAAGAGTACTATTAAAATTAGCGTTACCTGTGGAACTGCAATAAAATGGAACAGCACATCTGTGGGATGAGAGTAAGTTTTAAGTTTACAACAAATGTCTGTGTTGTTAGATTTAAAATGTTTTTTAGACATTAAGTCTACCCAACAATATGTGCCCCCCTAAAAAGTACATTCATAATAGAGCTTTTTTTTAATGGTGAGCAAGAAGAGCATTCTTACCTCTTTTAAAAGTAAAAGCAACTAAAATGCATGAAGTATCAGAACATTACTAGACACCCTGACCTATCAAGATATTCTGTTAAGAGAATTTATCCTTTCAATTATATGTATAAATAACTACACACACACACCTTTGCACACAGAATGTTTAAACTAAAAATGCACTTTGCTTTGATGGGGTGTATCTCTCCTTTAAAGCACTCACAGTTAATTACATATCCAGTATTGTAATTAAAACAAACCATACACCACTCTCCTACAGTGCGGGCAGAAATGAGTAAAAGCTTTAAAAGATGTGTGTGTGTGTGTGTGTCAGGTATATATAACATTGTGGAAACCAAACCTGTTCTCCCACTTCCACTGTTCTACCATCTTATGTAATTGTGGGGACTGTAATCTGGTCCCCATAAAGTAAATAATTCACTTTTAAAGGTAAAACTAGTGTTTTTTTTTTTTTTTTTTTTTTTGTTAGGATAAGATTTTTGGTTAGTATAGGGTCATGGTTCGTATTAGGATATTATAGGTACATGATAGCTGTTACCAACTGTTTTTCTTCTCAACTGTGAGTTTCACTTAAGATAAAACATTTTAATTAAAATTATAATCAAATATTACATTGCTATGATAAAAGCTCCTTGATGTTTTATTTATTAAATGTTGTTTTTGTCCTTATTTTTTATGTCATTGTATTTAAACAATTTTCTGACTTTTTGCACTATTTTTTAAACACGTTTTTGTACTTCATTAATGCCTGACAAAAGGAAACAAATAATAAAGGAAAACCCAGAAAACTGAGGATTTAAAGATGACACATTAGTTCATATTTATCCTTTTTTAGCAAACTTTATTTACTTGCAAAAGGCCAAAAACAAAATATAAATAAACTGAAAGCCCAGTATTATCACTCTATGTGTTAGGTATTTTATCAGAGAGCAGGTTTTTCTCTATATATCATTCAAATGTTCATCATATTACACCCTTACACCCTTATTACACCTTATACCTACCATATTCAGAAATATCAACTTTTTGTTGCTGCTCACACAAATAATTTGAATGTCCACAAAAATATGACATCGAACACCTTTGTTTTGTAAAATAAATATGGGTAATGTTTATATGGCATCTTATTTTGCTTGTTATAGAAATTCAATGAAAGTGTCATCTTCACACAGTATGTGTGCTGAAGAAGATATAAAAGTGCTGCCTAATTTCACAAACAGCAGTAATGAAAGGAGAAGCTGGTGCAGCAAAAAAAGTATTCAAAAAATAGCTGAAGCACAGACTTGTGTGACATTATCATGTACACTAAATTGTTTTTGTACTGCAAACCTGTTCTTTCTGCATGTTCCAAATTTTATTTTATAATTTAAACCAATTCTCTACAGTGATCAACTTTAACTGGACCTTCAGTCATGTTAATTAATGATCATTATCTAAATGTTTTAAGTTCATTAGAAATTGTGTTTCGGGTGTCATTCCTCTCCAATTTAGCTCAATCTATCAGACGTTTTCATTTGAGGTAAACATACTCTACACACATAAAAAAACAATCATATCCTGCTGGATCTAGCACTCACTGGTCTCATGCTGTTTTGCTCTCCACCTGCTACTATAAACAAACACATAGCAGCTAATCAAGCTTTCATAGCCTTTAGCACCTAAGATGCACACACTCGAAAGCAGCAGTCGTCAGTCATTACCCGTCTTTTGTGAAATGCTGACATAAAATGTATTTGCTTTAACTACTGTACATATTAAGACAATACTCCATAGATGAGTCTTGCTACAGAAATGAAATAAAAATGCACTGTAATTACTTTATAATATAAAGTATAAAAACTAAAGAAGAAACATGTGCTTTTTGCATTTTGTGTTTAGCTTAAAAGTAATAGTGATGCTGAAGTGTCTAAAGTGTTGTTAGATTTTATAGAATGGCAGCACGGTGGCTTAGTGGATAGCACGTTCGCCTCTCAGCACTGGGAATCCAGGTTCAAATTTCAATATGGATGGAGTTTCCATGTTATCCTCATGTTATCCTCATGTCTGAGTGGGTTTCCTCCAGGTCTGAGTCCCACAGTCCAAAAACATGGATTCACCCTTATATGGTATGTATGTGAGTGAGTCTCTCAGCAACAGATTGACAGCCTGTCCTGGGTTTATCTGTGCATCGCCCAAAATGTACATGTAATATCATGCTAAAAGCATTTTTTTAATTAGTAGGAAATACTAAGTGTCCAGATGGCAGATGGGGATGTGTGGAAGAAGGGCAGCAGCTAGGCCGGTGCGAATGAAGATTGTGATTACAACGTGGAGCCCATCATCTTGTGTGCAGGGCAGGGTTTGACAGGTTGCCCTGCCAATGTTAAAGTTTCCCCAGCATGTCTTGCTGATAGGCAATAGCATGGGCTGCATTTGGAAAGAGAGTGTGTTTATGTCCTTGTATAAATAATAAAGTGGATGTTCCTACTAAAATGGTGACCCGACTCATTGCCTCTATTAATTAACTATTTACCTTTGTTTTTATTTTCCATTAGTCTTTGTTATTAAGGGATCATTTGTGTTGATTGACCACGTTTTTCATTATATATATATAAGCCAGTCTATGTTCATGTTTCGAATCATCGAGTTTGTACCTGTTTTGCATTCTGGTCTTTACGTTAATAAACCTTCTTACTTTATCTGCTACCTGGCCTCCTTATGCCCTTATTGCTACACTCACCTCAGATTGTGGCCGGGACTGTTATAGTTATATATATATATATATATATATATATATATATATATAAATCTTTTTTTTACAGTTCTGATGAAGCTTAGGAATAAACTGCTATTCAGTGTGAATGTGTATAGAAATGTGTTTTTGTGAACCTCTATTGTAAATTGTAAATTAGGATAGTTAATAAATGGAAACAGTGTTACAATAAAAAATGCTCAGACAAGAAGCATAAAAAGAAAAAAAAAAAGCAGGGAACATTGTGTGTACACTTCACCTAACTGCCCATTTAACTTTACTCTTTTTTTAAATGACTCATTTACCACATAATCAGTTGGATATTGCCAATGATTTACAATAAACAAATTAAACACTTTTTTGTTATTTAGACAAAAAGTCTGTTTTGAATGCAAACCATGACAGAAGTTTTATGTGATTTTATGACACTGATTCAGCACATTATTTGAATTTTATTACTGATTCATGTACTTGTTAATGCCTGGTAGGTAAATTAAATGTTCTGTGGATTATTATGGTGTTCTAGTTTAAATTGTATGATAAAGAGACAATATGATAAAGAGTATTTCATGTTTATAATTTTACTAGAGATCAAATTTATCCAAAGGAGTGATATGAGACTTTGGCGTGAGGGAGTGAATGCAAAGAGGCCTGTAAATGGAAGGCGGGGGCAGGATGACAGATCAGGTAAATGGAAACACCTGCCACCCACTAATGTGATTAATTATCTCTTATTTCTGTGTGCAGTAAAAGAAGTGAAAAGGGCACCGGAAGCAGCAGGAGGAGAGAGACAAGACAGCTGTGTGTGTGTGTGTGTGTATATATATATATATATATATATATATATATATATATATATATATATATATATATATATATATATATATATATATATATACAGTATACTAGTCTTCTGTTTTCACTATATCTCAGAGACAGAGACTTTAGAGAAAATAACTCAACATTAAAAATAGATTAATTTTAGAGATAAGTTGAATGACTTTTGTAATGTTTTCCTGTGGGCTGGGTGTTAATGAGGTGTTTAATGAAACTACAGCGGCACTGCTGCACTAGAACCCCCTCATCGCATTAGTGTCACTGCAGAACTGACAATAAGCTACCTGCCAAATTATACCTGTTTTGTGAGTGAGTGGATATTCCCCCAAATTGAGTATAATATTGATTAGATATTCCCCCAAATTACAAAGCGACTCGGAGACCCCTTACACTGCAACTAAGTGGTTTTATCTAATTAACTGCTTAAAATTTGCAATATTCCCCAATAGCCCCTTCCCTCCTTTAAAATATATTTAAATTTACATAAAAGGATGCTGTGTGTAGTGGTTACTAATGCCGCCTCTCAGCGCTGGGGATCCAGGTTCGAATCCCAGTCTGAGTGGAGTTTCCATGTTCTCCCGTGGGTTTCCTCCAACAGTCCACAAACATGGATGTAAGCTGTATTGGCTGCTCTAAAATTGCCTCTATTTAAATTGCCCCCATATAATGTGTATATGTGTCTGTGTGAATGTGTGCCCGGCAATGGATTGCTGGCCTGTCCCGGATATATCTTCTCAGCACCTAAAACCTTCTACCCTTGATGGGCATTGAACCCCTCCTTCTCCAAGACCTTAGTAGGAGATTAAACTGAAGATAGTGAGATGAGTGAGAGCGAGAGAGGGGGGGGGGGTCTTTTCTTGTGCTGAGGACCATTGTCTCCAGGTTAATAATGTATATAAATATGCCCATTTATGCCCAGCGATGGATTGGCGCCCTTTCCTGGGTCTATCTGCCCAGCGCCCGAGACGTTCTCCCTGGATGGGCATGGGGAACCCCACCGCGACCCTAATAGAGGATAAAAAAGCGGGAGATAATGAATGAATGAATGATATGCCCATTTATTATAATAGACTCACTTATATGGCTAAACACGCAAATGTGGACGCTATTTCGTGTACATCTACTCGAAATGTAATCGAAATTTTAAATGCAGTTCGTTTTGTCCACTGTGTAGACTCACAGTTGGACGATCACTTGGGGATTCACTCACGTGCATCTCGAGTGTAATATTTTTGGCGTCAGTTCATCTCCTAGGTAATGGGGTGTAGTGATACAATCGAAATCTATGGTCAGGATTAGATAATGCATGCAAAGGCAGGTCGCTGGTTGTTATTAATTCGAGTGAAATCTGCCCGCCCTACCCCACTGGTGCGGACGATGCGCGCTCGCTAGAAGGAGAAGGCAGAGTCAGAAGCAGGATGCGCGCGCTAGTCGGGGTACCGATTCCCCTCTTCTATATAATCGCTTATGGATTATATCCGTCAATGGTGAGCTTTCGTTGCTTTCGTTGCTGTTTTCATGCAGGTGTTTGTGGACAGCTGTAAAGCAGTTTTTGTCCGAAAATAAGCGGTTAGTGTTCTTCTCAATCCATTTGAAGTCAACACGCAGTTTGGACATATACACATATACCGCGAACGTGTTGACGTTCCCTCATAGCTACCTGATTTATCTTATTAAGTTTGAGTTCGAATGTTTTAAAGTTAATAGGCCTTGGTTTGAACGACACGAACTCGCTTTGCAGTGATTATAGTGGCAGATATAAAAGCAGGTGCACTGATGTTTACAGTTTTGTAACTAGTAGAGAAATAACAAAAAAATGCAGCGTCACTATTTGCCTGAATCTCCACTTATTCTCTCTCTTTCTCTTTCGCTGTGCGTGTACAAACATAGTGCTTGCAATAGCATTAGTTTTGAAAAACGAACAACACGATGATATACACATGGCACAACCGTTCATGCATCTGTTGCGCTCAGGCTGCCTGAAAATTGTGATTGTTAGTGGATTTAAGGTTAGTGATGAAAAGACGTCGGAGTGACTTATCAAATGAGCGACCCAATGGCCAAGTAATAAGGAAAACAAAGTACACTATCTTTGAATATTATACTATTCATACTACTAATACTACTGCTAGTACAAAAGCTGGTTCGTAGCAGGCCTTAAGTTCAACGGCAAATTACACCATTGCATTATTTACATAAAATGTAATGAGATGAACGTGGAAAAAAAACGTGTGAAAAACAAACTACATTCCAAGAATCATCAGTGGATTGTAGAAATACTATTAGCTTAAAAGCAATTGTTTTTTGTGTGTGACTTTAACAGTCATTTATATCGTTTTGGAGGACTTTGTCACCATTAATCTTTAGCGTTGATTAAGTGAGGTTTGTGGACATTAGTGAGTACAGCTCACTTAAGGTAAAGCCATAGCAATTCAAATGTATTAAGGTCTGGACCTTAACTGAGCAATGATAACACATTAATGCATTTCTTCAATAATTAATTTGTCCTTCCTTTCAGTCATTTTCTTATAGATAGATAGGGCAGTGTGGTGGTGTAGCGGTTAGAACTCAGTGAGAAGGTCCCGGGTTTGAATTCCAGGTGGGGGAAGACACAGGTTCTTTTATTATGGAGTCTGCATGTCCTCTATGTGCCTCTATGTGAGTGTATGTTTCCCCCTACAAGTGGAAAATGAAATCATCCTACTAAGTAAGGTGTGCACTGCAAGGTGTGTAGGTCAGGTGGCTGCAAAACAAGCCCAATTTATCACCCCTCCGACACGTTCTTCTCTTATGGCATGAGGTGTAGATTTCAAAAGTAATTGTTTCAAAAGTCTTTGGTTCAAAAGGTTTGTTTGCAAGCAGAGATAATGCTTCCATATTCCTTTAAAAAAAAGAAGAGTTAAAAAAAACTGTACTAGGTTATTCATTTACAAATTGTACATTCATGCATTTGAACATTTAACATGCTGAGTGAGGAATTTCTGCATGCATTGCTTAGTCAAACCTATGATTGCCACTCATGGGAAGTAGTTTCCCAGTATAGAATAATAGACTTTAAATTATTTGGAAATAACCTTGTAATACTACATAGATTGATAGGCAGTAACAGGGGCCTCTAAGATCACTGCTTATATCTAGCCTATCCTTCTTGACAGTGTGTTAACACAAACCATAATGTCTCAAACCAGCAAAATAACAAAACTAATTTAATGTAGGTGGTCATGCTTTCTGTTGATTGGTTAATTAGTTGGATTTGTTGCCTTTTTTCACTATTAACTCCTATGCATACTCAGAGTGTATGTAATATTTTACATACTGCTTCTGCATTTTAGCTTCTATCAAAACATAAAAGTAATTTAATGTAATTTTTTATGTGCTGTTATTTTGTATGTGCTGTAACAGATTTTTTTATTTGTTTTTATAGTTAAATTCATAGAATTAAATAAGGGTGCATTTTAATTTCACCTGACTGTATACTGATTAAATAGAACAGAACAATCATTACATCACAAACATTAAAATTGTTTTAAATCTTTTTCTATTGTTGTATATTGTTCTGAGTGTATTTCCACAATTTTATTATGTGAATTGAAGTTGAAAAATACCAATTAATGTAGTAATTTGGGTGCATAATTTGCACAGACCTTAAAAATTTCAGTCCTTAAACTCCTGGCAGCTCCAGTTTTAGATAAACTGTAGGATTTGCTTCATGATGTTAAATTAGTGGTTAATTAGGTTTATTCTTGGTTAAATTTAAACTTGGTTAAACTCTTGGTGAAACCCTTTATTCAGACCAATTCAATTTTAAAATAATTTAGGTGTGAAAATTGATTTGAATCTGTCTTTCACCTAGCAAATTAGCTAATAACCTAAAATTGCATTTTTTCACATTCATAGCATTCCCATGCTTAAAAAAATTTACACTGTAAAACCTTTAGCGTAAATTATTGTAATGCTCTCCTGACAGGATGTATAGGATGTATAGAAAGCGTAGATCTCTTTTTTGCAGTGTCTTGAGCATCCTCCACCTAAACACCCGCATGCCCTCCTTCACATGTTTAAACATCTATTCATAAACTTCCTCTTTGGCACTTGCTCTCTTATTCCTGCCTGATGACTTCATTTTCAGTATCGTTCTGCCAATACAAATCTCATTCTTGTTCTGCACATTCCAGAAACATTTCCAAAATGTCTTATCTGTGTCATGCACGTAATAAACTCATTATTAATTTTGTTTATCTTCATCACTCCCAATTCATCTTTGCTACATACAGCTCTCTGCACTTTGGTTTAACTCTTAAAAATAAGAGTATAGGAAGTCAATTTAAATGTGAAAAAAATTAATGGTGAATTGAAATGGTGAAATAATTAAGTAATAAATAAGGGTCTAAGCGCACAACACAAATGACCCTGGAATTCTCCTATATGAGTATATAGTAACAGATATATATATATATATATATATATGTGTGTGTGTGTGTGTATATATGGATGTGCTTTTCTTTCACAAAGAAAATGCCTTGTCTTTGATTCCTGTTGTGGTTGAATATCAATTTTTAAATAAATGCTTTATTTTTTAAACATTTTTCTTTAAATTAAGTAAGCCATTTTTTGAATGAACTTCAATTTTCTTATAAATAGCTAATAAATCTTTCTAGATTCTCTACTATTAATTGTTTTATACAGAGGCAGTTACACTTATTAATGCATTTAGTTATCAAATGCTGTTATTGTCTTAATTACTATGGAACCAGTAAGGGTGAACATATTTTTTACACTCTGTTTCGGCATTTTTGTTAAATAAATAATGACCTGATGTAATAGGGAATATGTTGTTCATCTAAGTTTCAATTTACCCAGGATCAGAGTCCCTTACTATAGGTTAATGTTGGTTATAATAGAAAGCTGTAAACAGAATACACAGTGCTTTACAAGTTGTTGCATAGCGGGCTGCATAGTCTTAGACCAGTCAGGGTGCTACAATGTGTGTCCAACAATGTTACTTTGACACATACCACCTATCGAGCATGTTTCATGGAAACAGTATTTCATGATTTCCGTGGGCTCTTTCAGCAGAATAATGCTCCTTGTTGCAAAGCAGAAATAGTTTGATGAGCACACTGAATTAGACATGTTAATTTGACCTCCAATTTAACTCTGTCTCTGTGGAATTTGCTGGACATACATGTCCAATCCATGAAGCCCCATATAAGTCTACACCTCAATTGAATTTGGTAGCAAAAGCAGCACCATTACAATATTAGGAAGAAGGTCAAAATGCTATGCTTGTTTGATATATATATTAGCAGTAAATAAAATTACATTTTGTTAACACTAATCAGGTAGGTCAGAGCTAAGTGTCAGTTTGTAGTGCTGGTGAGAAACACTTGATCCACATCAAGGCTTGTTTTGCCACATAATGCAATATGTGCTGCATAGCAAACAGTGTGTAGTAGGGGTGATATGAGAGAGGGGGTGAAGTGAGAGAGTGGGGGTAAGAAAGAAATAGAGAGAGAGAGGAGAGTTAGAGAATGAACACATCCTCTTGCAAAAAGTAATAAAAACTGCAGGTTTTCTGTATTTCTAAAGGCTCTTGCTATGTGAAAGATTGATGGCCAGCATGACAACAAAATGTTAAAGAAAATGAAAATTTAGAATGGCATGCTGTCTCTCCAGCTCTTCCTATCAGTCTCTTCCCGCATGTGATCACTGCTTAGCAGGAAAAATATTCAATTTAAATCCTACAGAGATATACACAATGCCTATGCACTATACACACCATTGATCTACATAGGTTTCTAGCCATTTTCTCTACCTTAGCTTTACAATTTATTTTCACATTTGTCATAGTCTCGTTAATATCTGTCTAAATGAAAGCACTGACTGCTGCCTGCTACAACTACATTAAGAAAGACACAGCAGCTCACTATGACAAATGGTAATGTTTAGCAGCGGCAACATACCAAAAGAAAAAATGAAAAGGGTAGACACACTGTCCCCCCTTGGAGACAAAATGTTATCTCATTTAAAAAAGAAACACCATTAATCAGAACTGAAAGAGGTTCATTCCACTAGCACTTTCCAATCTAGCTCATTGAACCTTTTCTTTTACTTGGGTCTTTTGTCTTAAATGATCAATGACTATCAATGGCTAGCTCAAATAGCTCCATCATATTTGTCATATAATTGTTGATGTCTGGACTGAAAGGATGGTAATTGCATTTCATCAGAATTGGAGATAAGATTTAATTAAAAATAAAGTATTATTAATTTTAGATAGAATAGATTCAGTATTTTTTGTCAGAAGGCAAAATATTTGGTGCTCTATGTTTATTCAACTAGATTTTAATTAAGCTTCATTGTTCTTAAGTTGGGCGGCACGGTGGCTTAGTGGTTAGCATGTTCGCCTCTCAGCGCTAGGGATTCCCGGTTCGAATCCCCATCTGGGTGGAGTTTCCATGTTCTCCCCGTGTCCGCGTGGGTTTTCTCCGGGTTCTCCGGTTTCCTCCCACAGTCCAAAAACATGGATCAAGTCAATTGAGTTCTCTAAATTGCCCCATATAGAGTGTGTTTGAGTGTGTGAGTGTGTACTCAGCGATGGATTGGCGCCCTGTCCTGGGTGTATCTGCCCAGCGCCCGAGACGTTCTCCCCTGGATGGGCATGGGGAACCCCACTGCGACGCTAACAGAGGATAAAGCGGGAGACAATGAATGAATGAATGAATGAATGTTCTTAAGTTGGGCGGCACGGTGGCTTAGTGGTTAGCACGTTCTCAGCGCTAGGGATTCCCGGTTCGAATCCCCATCTGAGTGGAGTTTCCATGTTCTCCATGTGTCTGCGTGGATTTCCTCCGGGTTCTCCGGTTTCCTCCCACAGTCCAAAAACATGGATCAAGTCAATTGAATTCTCAAAATTGCCCCATATAGAGTGTGTCTAGGTGGAGTTTCCATGTTCTCCCCGTGTCTGCATGGGTTTCCTCCGGGTTCTCCGGTTTCCTCCCACAGTCCAAAAAACATGAATCAAGCTCAACCGAATTCTCCAAATTACCCCATATAGAGGGTGTATCTGCCCAGCAAATGTTCTCCCCTGGATGGGCATGGGGAACCCCCCCCCCCTCCCCCGTGACCCTAGTAGAGGATAAAGCGGAAGATGATGGATGGATGGATGTTCTTAAGTTATATTGAGGTAATACTTTTAGAGTTATATTAATCTATTTAAAATGTGGTTTAAGGCATTTATAACAGAGTTTAAGGATTTTACACAGTATAATTGATAAAATAACACAGAACATGTGGCATGACAAACCGGTGGCATCGCATAACACATTTTAACAGCACCTTCATTACGTTTGTTAACACAGGTGGTACATTAAATACTTGCAACTTCATTTCAAAAATATTCTGACAGATAGTTGCATGTTTCTTTTCAATATATGATTCAAAAGGCATAGAAAATGTTCTAATAGACACGTCAACTTATTAAAATTTAGCAAATCACAATGTTTAGTTACACAGTGCTGTACATATTCTTTTTAAAAAACTATACTGTATTTTTGGCTAAAATATGAGTTTTGGTTAAAAATCAAAAACTGAGTAAGTTATTGTTGAACTGTTATGAGTCCGGCTCAAAGAGAACTAGGGAGACGTGGATGCAGAACAGTGGTTTATTAACCAAAACAACAGCGGCGACCGAGTAGCACGTGCGTGAGGTGGTGTTCGGCAGCAGGACCACTGTGGTACTCGGCGGATGTCACGAGCGTGGCTTGATGACCAGGACAGGATACGAACCTGGTATCAAGCAGAGCAAACAGACAAAAAAAGAACACAAACCAACATCAACACAAAATAATACACCAGGGAGATAGAAATAAACACAGAGAAAGGAAAACAGCGGGAAATGAGAAGCTAAATAGAAAAGAGAAAGATAGAGGAGGTGAAGTGCTAGACAAGGCGGCAACCAGGAGGAACCTAGAGTGAGCGGCGGGGGAGGAAGCACATCGACGGGGAACGGGAACCGGGAGACAGAAGAAGGGTTAGTGCTTAAGTCACCGACAGATGGAGTGGTTAGTAAACAAAGTGAGAATGTGTTAAGGGGACTATAAACAATGGACGGACAGGGACTTTACTCTCAAACTCCACACGCAAACAGGAATCCTAAACTAAGGGAAGGAGGGAAAGGACGGGGACGAGGGACGAGAGAGAGGGAGGACAAGAGGTACGTAGAAACGGGGAACAAACGGAGGTAAACGTTAAACCTAAACACAATCGAACTAACACTCACCCAACGGAGACAAGCACAGAAGTAAGCAGGGAGGCAAAAGGCAGGAGATATCACAAAGATAGCGCTCGGTATGACGTGGGAAGATCAATACTTTGCACTCGAGCACCCGGAAATAATTAACCTCACCTGGTGCACGGAGAGCGCGCGCTGCCTAGAAGGCGGGGCTAGGGGAACGCGACACTGCGCTATGGTTTCTGACAAACAAATTAGAACAAACATAAGATAATAGGAACGGCGGCATGGTGGCTTAGTGGTTAGCACGTTCGCCTCTCAGCACTAGGGATTCCCGGTTCCAATCCCCATCTGGGTGGAGTTTCCATGCCATGTTCTCCCCATGTCTGCGTGGGTTTCCTCCAGGTTCTCCAGTTTCCTCCCACAGTCCAAAAACATGTATCAAGTCAATTCATTCATTCATTCATTCATTATCTCCCACTTTATCCTCTATTAGGATAAATCCAGGGGAGAATGTCAATCCATTGCTGGGCACACTCACTCACACAGACACACTCTATATGGGGCAATTTTTGAGAATTCAATTGACTTGATCCATGTTTTTGGACTGTGGGAGGAAACCGGAGAACCCGGAGGAAACCCACGCCGACAAGGGGAGAAGATGGAAACTCCACCCAGATGGGGATTCGAACCGGGAATCCCTAGCACTGAGAGGCGAACGTGTTAACCGCTAAGCCACCGTGCAGCCGGATCAAGACAATTTAATTCTCAAAATTGCCCCATATAGAGTGTGTGTGAGTGAGTGTGTGCCCAGCGATGGATTGGCGCCCTGTCCTGGGTCTATCTGCCCAGCGCCCGAAACGTTCTCCTCTGGATGGGCATGGGGAACCCCACCGCGACCCTAATAGAGGATAAAGCGGGAGATAATGAATGAATGAATGAATGAATTGACTTGATACATGTTTTTGGACTGTGGGAGGAAACCGGAGAACCTGGAGGAAACCCACACAGACACGGGGAGAACATGGAAACTCAACCCAGATGGGGATTGGAACCGGGAATCCCTATTGCTGAGAGGCGAACGTGCTAACCACTAAGCCACCATGCCGCCGTTCCTATTATCTTATGTAGGTTTTCTTTTTTAATAACATTTCAGGTTCCAATTTTGTATATATGTATATCAATTACAGATAAAGTCAATGTAAGAAAGTTTGTGAATGAGTGTGGAGTGTATGTGTGGGTGTGCATGTACAGTTGAAAAGTTGATTGATAGAAAGATGATAAGCTTTAGTTCTGTTTGTCCCATCAGATACTTCCACATGCAATAACACCACCATTTTTCTGCTCTTGGCTCTCCTTCCCTCTCTCATCAGTCCATGGGGACTGTGGAAACATTCATCTGTTTTCTTTTTTCAAGCTATTTGCTTTTGTTCTCTGCCACGATGTGTCTCACATCTCAACTACATCTCAGAATTATAGATCAAAGCCAAGAGGGAGCAATCAGGAGCAACATAAGAGGAGGGAGAGAGTGCAGGTAAAGAGCAATGTGACAAGCCCATTGCTCTCACTCAGATCTGCAGACAGTCTCCAAGCTATACTTACATTTCACACCAAAACACATTTCCTGTTAGATTAGGACTGCACAGAGACAGTGGGTTTGTCCACATTTTCCCCACTGGCAGTCACTGGAGGATTACTAGCCTTTATAGTGTGGCTTTTATAGTGTGGAGGGTTTGGAAATGGCATAGATAAAAGTATTCTGTTACAGCTTCAAGTGTAGAAAAGAGAGTAAAAATATGCACAGATGTACATTCCCTAAAGAATCAAGCATGGATACACTTCCAAGTTATGTTTTATGTAATGTTTAATAAAATCATTTGTGTTTTCAAATAAATAAATATTATACAGTATTACTGTGATATTATGAAATGAACTTTTCTAACTAAAGATAACAAAATAACTTTTTGTGCATAGTATTTAATATTAGTGTCTTACAGTCATGCCATTAACACACACACACACACACACACACACACACACACAGTAGTTATAAACACTGTCCACATACCTGCTAGTAATAATCATGTTTTTGTCTAATAAATTGTTAAGCTGCGGCACGGTGGCTTAGTGGTTAGCACGTTCGCCTCTCAGCACTAGGGATTCCTGGTTCGAATCCCCATCTGGGTGGAGTTTCCATGTTCTCCCCGTGTCCGTGTGGGTTTCCTCCGGGTTCTCCGGTTTCCTCCCACAGTCCAAAAACATGGATCAAGTCATTTGAGTTCTCCAAATTGCCCCATGTAGAGTGTGTCTGTGTGTGTGTGTGTGTGTGTGTGTGGGTGTGTGCCCAGCGATAGATTGGCGCCCTCTCCTGGGTCTATCTGCCCAGCGCCCGAAACATTCTCCCCTGGATGGGCATGGGAAGCCCCTCCACGACCCTAATATATATAGGATAGGGCGGAAGATAATGAATGAATGAATGAATGAAATTGTTAAGCTGAATAATTTTATTTGCATATTTGTTTGAGTAACAGTTTAATATTGATAACATTGATAACAGATATTTCATATAGATGAAAATATCCTCAGAGTGAGGGATGTAAAATTAAACAATAATGTAAAATACCTTTAGATAACAAATGAAATGTGCCAAATTTGGATAAAACAGCAGCCTCTGACCACGAGACAAATCAAATCTATTTTGAAATTAGTATCCTTAATAATTCTTTGCACATAACAAATTGGATTGATATAAAAATCCATTACTTTTTGGCCAGATTATACTTATATATGTTTACAATCAACCAATCAATGTCCTCCCTGCCGTTCTGTTCTCATTTTCCATTGTAAAGTATTGCATTTGCCTTGTCAATGTATAAAGCGCGTTTTCTCAGTGTAACTTGCTTTTTCGGTATTGACCACTGGCAAACATTTCGAAAATGCTAATTTGTGGCATGTTTGGCTGGTTGATTGTAAAGCAGCATACTGAACCAACACGCCACCTGCTCCTGGTCACCTCTAGCGGCTGTAGTCAAGACAACCACACACACACACACACACACACACACAGACATACTTTTATTATATATATATACATATATATATATATATATATATATATATATATATATATATATATATACAGGCGGCACGGTGGCTTAGTGATTAGCACGCTCAGCACTAGGGATTCCCGGTTTGAATCTCCATCTGGGTGGAGTTTCCATTCCTCCGGGTTCTCCGGTTTCCTCCCACAGTCCAAAACATGGATCAAGTCAATTGAGTTCTCCAAATTGCCCCATGTAGAGTGTGTTTGTGTGCGTGTCTGTGTTTGTGAGTGTGTGCTCAGCGATAGATTGGCGCCCTGTCCTGGGTGTATCTGGCTGCCCGATATCCCAGTGCCCGAAATGTTCTCCCCTGGATGGGCACAGGGAACTCCCCCACGACCCTAATATAGGATAAAGTGGAAGATAATAATTAATTAATTAATTAATATATATATATATATACATACTGTACATACATACATACATAACACACACACACACACGTGGGACCTTATGTGTCACGTCAGGCTTTTAGGAGGAATCTGCCCCCAGGGATGTAACATTGGCAAGGACAAAAATGGAAGGGTAGGAGAGAAGTCTTTCTGCCTCTCAAGAACCTACCACTATGCTATTCTGTAAAGAAGAGAAGGTTACCAGCCTTTTCCAGTGTTCATTCTAAGGAAAAACAACCTGCACAGGTTGCCAGGCTTCTGCTTGGCAGACATACAGGCAAATTCATGACCTTCACATCTAGGGTCATTAAGTACCTTTAGTTAAACTAACTCTCATGTGTAAGCACTAGGAGAGAAAAGTGAGAAAGCCATAGATAGGAGAAAAACATGTCACAGAAAGAAACACTAAAAGATTTATTAATACACAATTTTTGTTTAGTGTTCATGTGTACTGTTTAATATTAATACTGCCAATGTGAAATAAACATTTATGTAAAAATAATACATGTGTGCAGACAGTTGGACCAAAGGAAGGCTGGCAGGTGTACAGTTCAGCTCAGGATGCAGATGGTCGTTGTATCTGTACCGTGGTGGCTCCAGAGCAAAACCTCTGTTCCAGAGATGCAAAGAGCAGCCAGCTACGTCAGCTATTGGAGAAGGTAGGCTAATTGTAGCCTGAGCATGACAATTGGACAGCTACATTAGGTTTATATAGGCTAATTATAATTCCATGATGCAGCCTCTAAAACAAAACATTGGGTAAGAGTAGGAATTTTTTTTTTCCAGCTAGTGATACTAAATGAATAGTAAATAATAAAAATTCATTATTATCACATATTTTGAGAAAACATTTATATTAACACCTCCACCTGCTTGTCTTTTTCCCATAAATAAAATAAATCTTGATGCCATTATGTTCCTAGTAAAATCATACTTAATCATTTATAAGATATGAATGACAATAAACAAATAGCTTATTAAGCCACTGAAATTTTGTGCATTGCTCTAAAGGGCCAGTTCTCTGGTTTGCACCCCCAATTATTGCACTTTTGACACCTTACTCAATTTGCTTGGACAACATTTTATCATAGCCATCAAGACATACATTTTTTTTGCCAATTGTGCAACATTGTTGATGCCGTTGTTCTTGTCACAATGTTTGAAATATAAACAATTTTGGCACACATATTAGATTGTGAACTACATTCAGGTCAATAAAATATCTCCAGTAGTAATTATTGGCATAGACTTCATCTATTGTCTATACTGTATGCCAACATTTTATACTGGCTGGCTGTCTGGCATAAAGATCAGCTATTATGTCTTATATAATTTTTTTCCAACTGCTGACTATACACTTTATAGTGTTTTTATAGTTTTAGAAAGCAAAGAATCAAAGAGTGATTTGGCATCTACATGGCTGAAGGTTTTTATTCAGAGTGTCTCTTAAAGATTCATTAGTGTATGACAAATAGATAAGAAAAGTAGCCAAATTAGCCAGTGACAGCTTCATTTTGCCAAACCAAGCTAATAAATAGGAAGACTCTAAAAATCCAGTCACGTTTAAATAACTATTTTTGTTTTATCCTATATCAAACACCAAAATAATTAAGCATGTTTTCACAGAGGCTAATGTCTAGTTTATTAGTTTAAAGATCTGCGTCTGACAACATCTTAGAAGTCTTTATGTAGAGAAGTCTAATTCAAGACCAGGTGTAAATAAGCTTAACAGCAAGTCTATGTTTTTTAATCCCGTACCTTCACAGGTTAATAAACATATTTTATTAGAACATTAATTCATAGTTTGAAATGTAGTACTTAATTTAAATGTTTTTTAGTGTAACATTTTAAGTACATGAGTCACAATTCTACAAACCCTATTTTCATAAATGCTATGACCCTTACCTAAAATGCAATAAGTATATAGAATCTTAAATTTATTATTTACCTAATTAACACAAAAATGTTATGTCAATGTTTTCAATAATGAAATTTATTCTATTTGCAAAAAAAATTAAAACTCATGCTACAATGATAAACATAGCCACATAACCTCAGGAATACTTTGAGAAATCATAGTCACTTTACTGCTACATCAAGAAGCGCAACATGAAACTATATAAAGCAAAGACCAAACATACTGTATCTAAATTTCACGCACATTTTCTAATACCTAAAACAAGCAGCATCTCATAAACATAATGACAAATACTTCCCCCAAAAATTTTCTCAAAACCTGTAGGCATTGATTTATGAGAGCTAGAATTAGCTAATTAGCTAGAACATAACTATTTTGCATGAAGTAAAATGAAATTAAAATTGCATTTCAGGGGAAGGATTTGTTTTTACCAGTGTAACCTTAAATTTTTATGAGATGTTATCGTACCACATAGCATAAGTTGGTTTCATCAGTTGGTTACACTTAAAAGGATTGAAATCAATCTTGATCAAATATGGATTTAATTTAAGTGTTGTGTCCTCTGTGTGTGTGTGTGTGTGTGTGTGTGTGTGTGTGTGTGTGTGTGTGTGTGTGTGTGTGTGTGTGTGTGTGTGTGTGTGGAATTTGGAATTTTTTACAAACTAAATTAGAGAACTGTAAAGTTTGATTGCCAAGGATTAATGATATGCATTGTGTTAACAAACTTAACTGATAATACAGGTGCAGAATATGTCACAGTCGATTGAAGTGCTGAATCTGCGCACACAGCGGGACTTTCAGTATGTCATGAAGATGGAAAACCAAATGAAAGGACTAAGAACAAAGTTCAATCAGATCGAGGAAGATCGCAAGACTATAATGGCCAGAAACTTCAAGGTTAATATCACTATGACAATGAGCAACATACTTTTTGTATGTGCGCATACAAAACTATTGTAGACTGTGTGCACATGTGTGTGTTTTGTGTATATTTTAACAGCACCACTACAACATAAAAGCACTTTCTGTATTTTTATATTGTAGAATTACTAATATGAGATATGGTGAGTGGATCAGTTGAACTGATTAACAATAGTGTGTACACTAGTGTAAAAAATGTTTGTGTGTGTGATTGACTACAGAGTGGGGAAAATAATAATTTGATCCTCTGCTGCCTCTGTAAGTTTAGCCCCCTACAAAGATATGAACAGTTTATAATTTGTATGGTACATTTAATCTTTGTTATTTGTATTTAATGAAGTGATTATAAGTATTTGATTCCCAAGAAAAATATTACATATTACTTGGAAAAGAAACACTTGGAACATTCAGACGAAAGTTCAGACGTCTCTTGGTCACCAGGTTTGCAGACACTGCTCTTTACAGAAAATTCCCAATTCCTGAAAGTTTGAAAACCGTCACACCTCTCAATGTTTAGGATGCCTTTACAGACTTACTAGGCCACTTATACAGTATGTTGGGTTTTTTTTTTTGTTTTCATGTTGCCTTGCCTGTATTGCTGGAGGATCGATTGACAACCTATATTAATGAATCTTGCTACGGCCACGAGGTTCTCATTTAAGATTTTACATTGCATGGCCCTGCTCATCAGCTTCTTAATGCTTTTCCTGTACCCATAGAATAAAAACTGGACCAAAAAAATCTGAGCAAAATCTTTCCACTTCCATTGGACAGTGGGGATGATGTTCTTGGGGTCATATCCAGCATGGCAATGGCTCAACTTTGGTGTCATGTTGCTCCTGATTGCTCCTCCCATGTAATGCTGAACTGACACATCACTATTCTCAAATTTCTTTACCCCACAAGATGAGACCTTGCTTCAGAGTGAGGACAATTGACTTATCTTATATCACTTCCATTTTTGAATATTGTTTCAACAGTGTTCTATTTCTAACCAAGCTTCTTACTGATGGTCTTCCACAAGCACATTTCAGCCTTTATCAGGTCTACAGTCTTGACCCTGATATCCTTTGACAGCTCTTTAGTTTTGTACATTCTGGTCAAGAGGTTTAAATGTAAGAGACTTTTTACACGTAGAGATTAGGAGTACTTTAGCACAGGACTAATTTATGTGCCTCATAGGCAAATTACCGTTGAGGTCAGAATTAATGGTTGGTAGAGGATTAAATAATTATTAAATAAATAAAAAAAATATAAATAAATAAAAGAAAAATAAAATATAATATATATATATATATATATATATATATATATATATATATATATATATATATATATATATATATATATATATATATATAGGGCGGCACCGTGGCTTAGTAGTTAGCATGTTCGCCTCTCAGCGCTAGGGATTCCTGATGTATATATTTAATGTTTTTATAACATTTCTGTGTTTTTGTGTGCTATTGTAGGAACTGAAAGATAGAATGGATGAGTTGCAGCCCCTGATCCCTGTATTGGAGCAGTACAAAACGGACACTAAGCTTATCTCACAGTTTAAAGAGGAGATCAAGAACCTGTCAGCGGTGCTGGCAGGAATTCAGGATGAATTGGGGGTGTACGATTACGATGAGCTCTACCAACGAGTGATGAGCCTTGAGAGCCGCCTACGCAGCTGCATGAGCAAACTCAGTCAGTTAGAATCATTATTATCACTATTTTATTACTGTATATTACAAAGTCTGTTTCAGTCAGTATCACACTCAGTATTTGTCATTCAACAATGACAAATTGTACTGCAGTAAGAAATAGCAGTTAATGAATTATGATATACATAATCATAGTGTTGTTCTCATAAGACATTATCTGTCTCCTATGTAGCTGCTGAACCTTACGAGTAATACAAAAGCAGACATACATGTACTAATTACTGATTGAGTATACCTGCTCTGTATCTTATGCACTGCGCTTATGGCTCTTCAGCTCTCAGTCTTATAGCTTAATGCATAAGTTCATGGAGAAAGGTTCACTATTTGAGTGCAGAAAAAAAATTAATCTTATTTCTGTCTATTTTGGTTTGCTGGATTCTTTTCTTTAGAGCAGCATTGGAACTCTTGCCTGATACTTTGTATACTCCTATGTGTGTGCCTTTTGTATACAAAGTGCAATGAGTCTAACATCTAGTCTTATCTGTCTGCGTGTATTTGCATCCACCCCTTGACAATTTCTCTTAAAGATGGGTGCATTGTGCAGAAGCGTCAAAGTTTAGGATTCAGTACTTCTACTTATTTCCACTCCTTAGAGTAAGACTGAGCCAGACATGTATTTAATTGACAACTCATGAGTTTAATAAACTCGGACAGGCTGTGGTCAGGCAGGGCATATAGCGGCATGAACAAAGCCTAGAAAATGTTTTAAGCCAGCTTCAGGTTATAACCATCCCAACTTGAAGCTGTCTCTTCTCTTCATCATACCAGAACAAACTATGATGAAGAAATGTATTGCAGAATTACCATCCCATGGTTTTATTTATTAATCCTTATTTTTCAGATGCCAGTTTCTATTTCATTGACATAAATGTGTAGATTATACAGGGATTGATGAGATTTGTTACTCATAAAATGTCTGCAGCATTTAAGGTGCCACAAAAACATCTAATTTTAACAAACTTGAACTTTGTTTCACTGGGATAAGGGAAGTGGAAAATGGCTTTCATTATCCCGAGAGTGCAATATAGGCACCCAGTGATGTTGTTACAGGCCCATTTATGGCTTTATCGTGTATGAACCCACCTACGAGAGCCACCTATGTACAGTTGGTTTTAGATTGGCTTTGTACTGGCCACTTGGTAAACAAGTCTTGTCAAATGTTGTCCTAAGGAAGTGTTCTTCTACCCAAGCTACCCACCGCCAAAGAAACATTTAAAAGCATGTGGTCAGGGTTTAAAGGTTCCTCTCATCTGCATCTCTGATCGGTGACGTTGGCCCTTCAGTCATTTCTAAAAAACCTCTTATAACATGGTGGGTTCCATTAAATTTTTTTCTTAGGGTTACATCTCTGATATGGGCAAATTACATTAATAATACCCTTCACCCCAAGAGTGAAAACATATGAAGACATGCAAGAACAAATTACTGATTAAGCACACGTGTTCTGTAACATTTAGGAACCTTTGACTGTTTAGTTCTCAGTCCTGATGCTAAATTAATGAGATTTAGTAAAGTTCACCATCAGTAGGGGGCCATCAAAACTCCTGCTTTCTACTATATATAGTCCAATGTTTGTCTAATATATAATAGCATATGCCGTCAGTGTGGTCTTGTGTTCTCGAAGATTTTTCTTGTATACAGCTACATTGTGCCGCCAGCTCTAAATTCATAAGCTCCAACTGTTGGTTGTGCTCCCACACAAAGTAAAGTATGGGTGCTAATGTGCTAATCAGCATTGTAGTCAGTATCTTTTTTCAGATATGTCATTGGCGATAGTCATGAGCTGCTTTTGCTGTTGAAAATGAAAAGCCAGTCTCAGGGCCCAGCCTGCATATAATGCCAATTTATTATACTTAGTCTGCACTAAAACATAGTGACAGGGAATAAGCATTACCAATGCTATAGACATTGCCAACAATGTGGCTATAGACCACTTATATTCATTAATGTCTGTCATCTGGCTACAATTTAAACAGAATTTTAGCTTTTAAAAAGATGAGCTGTAATAAAGGCATCAAATCAAACTGAAGCTTGGGCTAAAAACTTGTTGGCTGTTTTGAAACAAAATCAATTGTTCTAGAGCACAGTAAAGTTAAATACAACTTAACCGCAAACAGAAGTTATTCTTAGTATCAATTTTATCTGACTTCTATTGATTAGTATTGATTTTTGTGTCTTTTATTTCAGAGCAATAGGAAAATATGTTTTGGAAATAATTAACTAATGAGATATCATAAGCATTTAATTTTTGCATCATTTAGTAAAATTAATTCAAGGAAAAATGAAATCAAACATTCTTTAAAATGCCACAGGGTTAGCAAGGACTGGATCCAAGTTAAAATTTCAATACCAATCATAACAACAAATACATAAAATATTATATAATCAAATGTAGTCTGCATGACAGGTAGATGTTAATTTCTGTGCACGTTTCTGACTTGTGTTATGTTGTAGATGACACTGGAGCAGTACACAGACTTATCAATTGACTACATGATTGTGGGCACAAAGCATATCAGGTGCTGTCAGAATAAGGGGGATGCCAAACCAGTGTGCTCTTATAATTGGGCAAATAAGACATTTTACATACTAATATTAATAAAACTTAAATAACCATATTCTTCCCCAACTATTACAAATGTGATCTCATAATCAGAATCAGATTTATTTGGCCAAGAATGTTACACACAAGGAATGTGGTTTCAGAATGATGGTGTCTCCATAGTACATTACAGAACACTTTCAGTTTACTCTATTTACAATTTATAAATTCATTCATTCATTCATTCATTCATTCATTATCTCCCGCTTTATCCTCTATTAGGGTCGCGGTGGGGTTCCCCATGCCCATCCAGGGGAGAACGTCTCAGGCGCTGGGCAGATACACCCAGGACAGGGCGCCAATCCATCGCTGGGCACACACTCACTCACACAGACACACACTATATGGGGCAATTTTGAGAATTCAATTGACTTGATCCATGTTTTTGGACTGTGGGAGGAAACCGGAGAACCCAGAGGAAACCCACGCAGACACGGGGAGAACATGGAAACTCCACCCAGATGGAGATTCGAACCGGGAATCCCTAGCACTGAGAGGCGAACGTGCTAACCACTAAGCCACCGTGCCGCCAATTTATAAATTACAATGTATAATATAAACATGTATAATATAAATGATATGGTACATTTGGCTTTTTGTTACTGATATGAATTCAATACACCTGTCTATACAGTTCTTATGTAGCTGTTTTGATTGTGCTTAAGTGTGTCTATGTGCCTTTTGATGAGTCAAACTATTTGGCTTTTTGAATTCAGAATTGAGATAACAGCGCTTGCATGTTACATTCTGTCATTTGGTTTGTTGATAGAACTCCTGTTTTCAATCTTCTGTTACTGCATACATGGATTCTCAGTGTTGTTGTTATGGTTATGGTTATGCTTATGCTTTTAGTCAGTTTTTCTCTTGCTGAGCCATGCCCTTTTTCTGGCTCCCTGTGAGGGTATTATCTTGAACCATTGGGGTTTTTGGCTGAATATAGTTTATATTTTGTGTATTTTACATTGGGCTGAAGGCTTTTATGGGTGGCCTCGGGTCCCTAACAAGATCACCTTTGACCTTTCAGTAAACATGTTTGCACCAAGAGCACTTCTGAAATGGTTTGCACTAAAAGAACTTCTAAAGTAGATCATGTTAAAAGCATTTCTGAATCTGTTGGTTTTGAGAGTTCTTTAGAACCTGCATTTCAAACCAGTGTGCTCTGAGAATTATACTAAATCTGCCCACAATGTGAGCGCTACAGAATATGCCTGTGATGACTAATGAGGGTGTTCCTGTTGGCACCCCAGAGGGCATTCCTGCCAGTAATCCAGAGGGCATTCCCACTGCTGACATGCAGGCCTGTATCAACCGCCTGCTATCCCAGCGTACATGTACCAGTTGCCTGCAATCCCAGCTTACCGATTCCAACTAGCTGCAACCTTAATGTGTCTGTAAAAAAAGTTCACCTGTGCCAGTTGCCAAGCCTCAGCATCTGGAACTTGATTAACGCCACTCATACTCACATATGCTGAACTGAAATTCTGTCATTTGGTTTGTTTATAGTATTTTTAATTTTCATTTTCTATTGATTTCCTATCTTTTTTAAAGCCTACTTTACACTTTCCGGACTAGGTCTAGTTTGTTGTTAAGATGTCATTTATCTCCTAACTAATTTAGTTGTTCAGACATTCAGTGAAAAGTTGGTTTTGTTTTAGAGATATGCTCTAAGCACACCCCTGGCATGAGAGCAAAATGAGATTTTCCTCTTTACATTTTTTCATCTCCTGATGGTCCAGGGTCATCAGTCCTAGGTTATGATTCCATCGGTTTAGATTATGGTGGTATCTCATTTATTTGTTAAGCAAACACTTTTTGTTTTGATATGGATTGATGTTTTGAATTATCTACGTACTGTCATCTATTAACAAGAAAACTATTAAATATCTAAATATATTACTATTATGAACTTTTAACCCAACTCATTGCCAGTGGCATTGATCAGCTTGCAACAAATTTAACAGATCATTGAATGCATTAATAAAAGCTATGCTAATAGTGCTATAAATTGAAAAGTAGATGTGATAAATCTTGTTCTAATATTCTCTGATAGTGCTGTTTTAATATGCAGAGCACAATTACACACATTATCACATTGCCATGAAATTAGCTTCAGAAATGTAGTTAGTAGCATAAAAGGACTATGTCTTATCAGTGTCTTCTGTTACTTTCAGCTTGTGGGAAATTAATGAAAATCACTGGACCTGTGACTATAAAAACATCAGGAACCAGATTCGGTGCATGGATGACCGACCCAATTGCATCTCCAAGAAACAACAGAGTGAGTTCTCCCTGCTTGTATCTCCCTGCATTTCCTTAATTATCCTTAATTATTTAAAGTTATTATAGAAAGATATAATCAAATTACTGAATTCAATAAGGTTTTTGTTTGTATTACATTGATTGTGATCATAGGGAGGATACCCACTACATGGATAGAGGAATGCAATAGTGCTATTTATTTAAAAGCAAAGTAAATACAAAATACAAACCTCATTTCCAGAAAAGCTGACAAAACTTTAATGAAATTAATATCTACATTGTTCACTTCTGTTTTTAGCATTTATTTAACAGAAAATACAACAAAGTGATTTTTTCATGTTCCATGTTTTTCATGGTGAACTTCACAACTGAGGTCAACAAGAGTTATAGGTATATAAGGCAGAAGATGAAAACCACTGGAGTACATGTGTTTTTTTACCCAGACTGGCAAAAAGGCATTTAAAAAGTAGGTGGTATCACACCAAATACTCATCAGGATTTGGACACCTGTGTAAAACAAATTGAGCTCAAATAGGTAGTCGGGGGTAAACGGGTATAGTGACTGGCTGACATTATTGCAGATGAATTGGCTCACACCAGTCTGCTTACTCATCTCAATAAAGGGGAAATGCCAGAACCAGGTAGTTATGTGAGCTGTGTAATAATGGCACTGTCATTCAGACAACAGTTTGTAAATAGAAGGCAGGGCTGAGGAAACATGCGACATGATTGACTCATCTGTCGTGTAGTCTGTTAATTGAGTCTGTTTGTCTATACAGGAAGATACAGAAGGAAAAGGGAGCTCTTAGTAGGATAAAGCAAGTTGAAGAACAAGAAAGAGTGACACACTTATGTTACAATCACACACAAGGATGTTGCTTTGTGTCTAATAGGTAGCAGTAAAAGCCAGTTTTAACTACATCACGCTCTTGTCTCCAGCATCCTCATTGCTTGTACCAGCAAGTTTGCTACAGTACCATTGACACAAAAGCTTGCACTGTTATTTTCGTGGAGATTAATGCTCTAATCAAGACAGTGTTCATTTCTCCAAGCTGATTTAAACATGACAATGCAGGCTGCATTCTACACAATGTACAACAGTATGACTTCATAGACATAGAGAGTGTGTGCTTGACTGGCCTACCTGCACTCCAAGTCTGTCTCCTATTTAAAATATATAGTACATCATTAAGAGGATATTTAGAAAATAGCAACCAAGGTATAGGTTTATGTATATTGACAAATTACTAATTTTTGTTTTAATTGCATAATTAGAAAGTGAAACCAACATTTCTAGAAATAGGGTTTTTGATTTTAGTATACATAGTATTATTACATTAATAAGTAAGTAAGTAACATTTTATTAACATTCTTAAAGGAGAAACATTACTTTTAGTGTTGTCATTATTATAGTTTTTGTACCTCATCATAAATTGAAATCTGTACTATCTGTACATCATTACACTAATCAAATGTTTTATTGGTCATGCAGGTATGGTACATGGATACATACACCAACAGTAAGGTAGTTCGTGAATACAAATCTACTGTGGACTTTATATCAGGTCAGGAGTCTAGAACCTACTATCTTCCTTTCAAGTGGGCTGGAACCAACCACGTAGTTTACAATGGATCATTGTACTACAACAAGGAGCAAAGCAACATTGTTGTAAGGTACAGCTTCGAAACTGGACGTGTGTTGGCTCAGAGGGCACTTGAGTATGCAGGATTTCACAACGTCTATCCATATACTTGGGGAGGTTTCTCAGACATTGACATCATGGCTGATGAAATTGGATTATGGGCTGTTTATGCTACCAACCAGAATGCTGGAAATGTGGTGATCTCACGATTAGAACCTGAAACACTGGAACCTCTACGCACTTGGAACACGGAGTACTCAAAACGCAATGCTGGCGAATCATTCATGATCTGCGGTACACTGTACATTACCAACTCGCACCTGATTGGTGCTAAGGTTTACTACTCCTATGACACCAAGACATCCACTTATGAGTATGTAGACATTCCATTCCATAACCCATACTTTCACATCTCCATGCTTGATTACAATGCCCGGGAGAGAGCTCTCTATGCTTGGAACAATGGACATCAGGTCATCTTCAATGTCACACTTTACCATGTTATTAAAACCGAAAATGACTCATAAGATGATTTGTATATAGTGGAACGAGGAGCCTAGAAGCGATGACAATTTTACATTAGCATTCAACAGGGGACACAAAGGTCAACTTGAACCACAGATTTTATAATCCAGTTTATCAATATGCCCTGCCATGTCAAATGAAATTACAAATGCCCACAGATATAACACAGCATGTGTTGATTCAAAGTCTGCCAATTAATTATAATCCAATCTAAGTATGTGGACTACAGGAATTTAGAACAATTGATGAATTCAACACACATTTTCTTAGTAGATTAATACAATTTATTTTAATAAAGTCAGTGGCTACATCATATCGTACCAGTCAAATGTTTGGACACACCTCATTCTTGCTTCATTGTAAATTTTCTTCACTTAAAATATAGACAGACTTTGTAGTTTTACAATTACAGAGAATATTGTACACCTGTTTCCTATTTTTGTTAGTGCCCTGTTGGTACTCTGTTCTCTGTTCTCTGTTGGTCAGAACTGTCACTAATAAAAGTGACAATGGAGTGGAGCAAAAGAAGTTCAAAATTTTACCTGGTACTGTATGTCAGCATCACCTAGAATAATGTCAACCATGTTATCCTAAATAAACACTATACAGGACACAAATCACTTAAATAATAAGAATAAATAAACTTTTTGTTAATGGCACATGTCTTGTCGAACCAGTTACAACAGTCTATAAGACCACTTTATTAGACATTTTATATTCTGATGAAAAATCTATTTAAAAAATATTCAGTTTATAAACATAAAGAAATAAAGCCACCGAAACCTGACTGGAACAAGGGATTAATATTATTATTAATATTATTCTCACGGGATTACTATCGATGCCATGCTTGCAATCAAATCTGAAAAAGACTAAATGGAAATGACTGAAAATGGCAGCTCCACTGATCATCATTTTTCATCATTTATTTCATACAAATTAAAAAACAATGGTTTAATGAAAAAACTTTTCTTCTTAACATTAAGCCCCATAGTGACAATGTGAAAGAAATGGTTATTGATTGACAGCAAATGAAAGATATTGAGGCAAATAGCCTCTAATATTTTGAGTCAAATAACAATGACCTACTTTACAACACTGGGTTTTGTGCATTATGTAAAACTATGTTAAATGTAATTTATAAATAATGTCATAATGTAAAAATGTTTTTAGATACTGTACCTGTTGTTCCAGTTTATTTTCTAGTACTACATTGTAAGATGCTTTAATTGTAAACCATCATGACGTTGTGAGACTCATATAAGTGTTTGTAATATCTGTAAATATAGACTAATTAATACTTTAGAATTGTCCAGTAGTTTGTAGTACAACTAATACACATGGTCAGGTTAAGTGGAAATTCTAAAATTGTCAACCTTTTCCTGAAACTCAATGTTAAAAATCTAAAATTCTTATGCATTCACTTTGATGACTTTGAGTGCCATTCTTCAGCAATTTCAATCAACATGAAAGGCTGAGGAACTGCAATGATTGGAGTCTCTCGGCTGCAATTTTTCGCCCTCCTGTCCATGTCAAGTTCCTCTCTGCCAGCACAGAGGGAATTTAAAATACGCCCAGCCATTAAATGAAAGATTATAGCAGCACCTTCTGGATTTAGCGCATGCGCTACAAACATATGTCTAAATTTCAGTAAATTTACACATTGCCACATATTCAGGCAAATACAATGATGCTGCTATATATTTTGTATTTCGCACATGTTTTTATAGACGCAATTATTTTGCCAGTGAATATTGAACATTTCTTTTTTTGAACCTCTTTAAAGCAAACCACTTCAAATGGCCACCTCCACAAATAACTGTGAACTTAGTAACCTTAATCAAACCAAGCAGTCATAAATGATCTGCCGTGTTTTCTTTTCTTTTCTTTTTTTTAATGAAACGTTTAAACAAAAATTATTTTACTATATTTTCTAAAACATACCCTTACCCAAAGTACCCTTTTTCATTTTATGTTTAAAATATAACAACTACATCCAACTATAGAAAAAATTCAAATATTACCAAAGACAAAACAAGACCAACGAATACAGTAGTGATATGTATCAAAAGTCATACTTCTAATGAAGATGATTTTTTAGCAATTGGTATGAAATATTATTTATCATGTTTGGTTCTTATTATTCTTGACTCTTGACCTCAGGTTTTAGCTTTGAAGTTTTAATGGAACAATTTGGTTACAAGGGTAACGAAAATTATTTCATTTTATGCATGTTGTTTTGTGCATAATAATATAATCATAATAAGGGATGTCAAGGTCCAGCAAAAAAATAAATTACATGCATATAATTGACAATTCAATCATATATCTTAAATCACATTTGCTTTTTCTCTTTAGACATGCATATTTGGGCTTAGCCAGGTACTGATCATGAATGCACCCATCGTACCTGCTACTTTCAGTAAATCTGTAAAATATTTTTCCTCTCTACAGTGACAGCTGCGTCAGTTGGGCAAAAATGGTAAGAGTACACAACAATTCAAACCACACTTCTGGCTCTCATTTTTAATTCCACAGATGGCATGAGACTTTCATGATGTACATCCCTCAGGGTATTAATATTTCCTGCTGTGTGCTCACCGTTTCCCCATTATTATTGAAAACATGTCGGGGCATATCTGCACATTTTGGATTGACCACCCTTTGCCTTCAAAACAGCATCAATTCTCCTAGGTACACTTGCACACAGTTTTTGAAGGAACTCGGCTGGTGGGTTGTTCCAAACATCTTGAAGAAGTAACCACAGATCTTCTGTAGATGTAGGCTTTCTCAAATCCTTGTGTCTGTTTATGTAATCCCAGACAGAATCAATTATGTTGAGATCAGGGCTCTGTGGGGGCCATACCATCACTTCCAGGACTTCCGGATTCTTCTTCTTTACACTGAAGATATTTCTTAATGACATCAAGAAATGCTGTATGCTTAGGGCCATTGTCCTGCTGCAGAATAAATTTTGCTGCCATATTTCTGCACCCCAGTTCTTATGTTTATGTGCATAGTTGAATCGCTTGGCCTTGTTTCCATGTCGGAGGAATGGCTTTTTGGCTGCAACTCTTCCATGAATACCACTTCTGGCCAAACCTCTCCGGACAGTAAATGGGTGTACCATGGTCCCACTGGTTTGTGCTTCTTCAAAAGAGCTTGAACAGCACATCTTGAAACCCCAGTCTGCTTGGAAATGTTTGTCTGCAGTATAACTACCTTGTTTCTTGTTGTTGTGCTCAGTCTTGCCATGGTGTATGACCTGTGACATGAAACAGTCTTCCACAACCTCAGCCTGGTAGCAGAGTTTGGCTGTTTATCAACCAATTTTACGCCTCCTACACAGCTGTATCTGTTTCACTTAATGATTGTGGGATACAAAGGGTAGTAACAACAAATATTGATTTGATTTATATTTTTCTTTTTTTGCCCACTTTGCATTGTAGATTGTACACGTGAATGTATTTTGAATGCATTGAATGTAAATTGATAAAAAAAATTAAAAAAAATTCAAAAGCACGGGGTTCCCCATGCCCATCCAGGAGAGAACATTTCGGGCACTGGGCAGATACACCCAGGACAGGGCGCCAATCCATTGTTGGGCACACACTCACTCACACATACACAATCTATATGGGGCAATTTTTGAGAATTCAAATGACCTTGATCCATGTTTTTGGACTGTGGGAGGAAACCGGAGAACCCGGAGGAAACCCACGCGGACACATGGAAACATAGAACATGGAAACTCCACCCAGATTGGGATTCGAATCGGGAATCCCTAGCGCTGAGAGCCGAACGTGCTAACCACTAAGCCACCGTGCCCCCAATACTAACATTCATTCATTCATTCATTATCTCCCGCTTTGTCCTCTAGTAGGGTCGCGGTGGGGTTTCCCATGCCCATCCAGGGGAGAACGTTTCGGGCGCTGGGCAGATAGACCCAGGACAGGGCGCCAATCCATCGCTGGGCACACACTCACTCACTCACTCAAACACACTCTATGTGGGGCAATTTGGAGAATTCAATTGACTTGATCCATGTTTTTGGACTGTGGGAGGAAACCGGAGAACCCGGAGGAAACCCACGCAGACACGGGGAGAACATGAAAACTCCACCCAGATGGGGATTCGAACCGGGAATCCCTAGTGCTGAGAGGCGAACGTGCTAACCACTAAGCCACCGTGCCGCTCCAATACTAACATGATGTGTGTAAACAGGTTTCAATATAAAAGCCTAAAAAAATCATTAACCCTGGTAGATCTCGATGACCTGTCCAATGGAAAAGTAGATCTCGGGCAAGAAAAGTGTGGGCACCCCCGTTCTATATGCTTAATCATTTTAGAAAAGAAAACTTCTACAACTACAATAAAAACTAAAAGCTATAATTATAATTTATTTACCTGAATATTTATTTGATCAACAAAAAATTATTCTCAGCATTCTTAATATAAAATGTTGGAATAAAGGCAAAATAAGACGGAATATTACCTGTTATATGAACATTGTTCTGAAGTGTTTCACAGTAAGCCATAACCACATTTTGCAGAGAAATAACATTAAGTTTTTTTGGGCCTTAACTCATAAGAAAATAATAAAAAAACTAAAGAAATGTGTTCGCTGGTAATGTTTCCTGTTCTTAAATATTTTTAAAATTATTAAAAAAACCTTCCTTTCTAGTCAACCAAAACAAGGCATAATTCAAAGGCAAATCAACAACAAGGCCTCATTTAACATAGAAAAGAGTGCCACTGATTTCCACATCAATCACAGTGTCTTGTTATTTTCTCTAGCTCAATTTCATATTCTCGGTCAATAGGGCAGTATTGGCATTCTTAGTAATGCTCCTATTTTATCCTATATAGCTCTTTTATATTGAGTGTCTTCATATCCCTTTGTTGCTGTAACACTGTAGATTTCCCCATAGTGGGACTAATAAAGAATTATTTGATTTATCCAATTTTATATTTTAATCTCATGGGGGAAAATGTGTTTACAAACCTATATTGTGGGGATTTATTGTCATTGATTTACAAAATAAATTAACAAATGTAAGGTTAAAATTTATTTTAACTAGACTTCCACTAAGTGGAGACACAGACCAGGGAATAAATTAAACAGAGAACTAGGTAAGCAAAGATTTCTGAGGCCCTCACAAGAAGAGTTGTTGATGATCATCAGATTATAAAAGACAACAAACTATCTCTTAAGAAGTTGGATTAATCCACAGTCAGACCATTACAGCTTTCTAGGAGTAGCTATCCAACAAATATCAAACCAAGAGCAAAGTGTATAATAGTCCATAAGGTTACAAAGGAAACCATAGTCACCTCTAGGCAACTTACATTGGCTGATGGTAATGTTCATTAATCCACCATCAGAAGAACACTGAACTACAATGGTCTGCATGGCCAGTAATATAGAAAAAGAATATTTCTGCACATCTGCACTTTGCTAAAGATCACACAGACAAGCCAGATTTAATAAATGGTGGTGACCTAAGCCTGTCATCTTAGATGAAACATTGCATTCTGATATTTTTCAGCTGATTCTAAAAGAAAATAAGTAACATACTATCTGTGGTAAAAGTTTTATTTTTTGGTCTAGCTACAGTAATCTAGGCAGCATAATTCTTGGCTTAGCCCATGATAGATTGGAAGCAAGTGTGGTGCACCTGCTTGTAATTATCACTTCCAGCGGTGAGTGCAGAAAAGCTCACAGATCGTCAGCCTTATGGCTAACCACTCTGCATCAACAGCATGTTTTATTTGGCTGGTGGCAGCACTAAACCTAACTATGCAAAATTCCATGGAACAGATCAAAAAAAGTCTGGAAGACAAATATTGCACATTTTAATCACATTTTGTGAATACCAAGCAAGTAATGCATTATTCCATCTGCCAAAAATGTTGGTAGAGGGCAAATAGAATATAATAAAAATTTTGCTCTGAAATAAAGCTCACAACATACAGTTTAAAATGTAGCACCCATATTTTATTTAACAATACTATGTATTTTCTTAAATTAAGTTTTTCAATATATGCTCACCAATCATTTAATTCGGTATGCTTCATTGTTTCTACACCTATGGACTATTTTATTTGAATTGCTGCACTAGTGAAAACAAACAAAAACTGCATCAATGTCACTGCAGTGTTGAGAATTATTTACCACCCGAGTAATTCCTTCCTTAAAATATTCCCCATACACTTGTAAACTAACAAAGTGAAACAGACTACAGGTTGTAATTCTAAAACAAAAAAGTGCATCTTTATTGTAAGTGAAACTGACAAAAATGACATTGTAGAAACAAGGCGACGTGAAACTGACAAAAATGACATTGTAGAAACAAGGCGCAGCTAATAAAGTTGTTGTAATTAAGTTATGTAAATAAGTTATTCAACTTTTCTTATTCCATATTATTGTGAATTTTTATTAAAGTTTTGTTTAATACAGCAAAATAAAAGACTTGTGTTTAAGACAAACCATGCCCATTGCTAGTACCTTTACCATTTCCCATTACGACTTATCATAGGAAGATTCAGATATTTAATTTGATTCAGTTTTACCTCTGCCCTTTTTGATGCAACCTCTTGCACTATGAGTGCACTGATACATACAAACCAAATGACAATTTCGTATGTATAAGTAACATGTCAGCATGTCACTAGAATGTAGAAATTTGAGACTTCATAGGAAACTCATACAGGTACAGGAGGGACATGCAGGATGCAGGCATCAAATGGAAAGGCCCATGCCCACTCCTCCTGGAATTTACCCCAAAATATTTTTGATGTGTAGCTTGTGAACTAACCCCTGCACCAGCCTTCTGCCCTAACAATACACTATACATGTTTTTCTCACATGGATTTGATGGATATAAAAGATTCATTAGAGAAAACAAAAGAATCACTGACATTAAGAAAATGAGCAGTCATGTCTATATGTGTATTCTGGTATTTTCATACAATTAATCACTAGCATGGACAAAAAATTTTTTAAAAAACAACAAACTACTATAATAATCTTACTTAATTTTAATATTGTGAATAAAACAGAGTGACTGGGGGTGCCTAGTCTTTTGACCCATGCACAATGCAGATGGGGGTGTGTATGTGAAGTATTGCTCATCACAGCTTCATTGTGGAAACCACAACCTGCAAGTCTGCAGACATTGTAAAGCTCTTGGGCAACATGGTTGTAGATGACATGATTTCAACTTAGATGTATAACAATAGACTGTAAGGTACTCAGTTTCCTTGAATTTTTATATGTACTGTCCAGAAGGAAATCAAGACTTTGGTCCTATCTGTAAAAATGGAACGTCTGCTAATAGTGATTGTTCTCCATTCTTTCAGCTTGTGTCAAGGTAAAACAGTACCATTTGACTTATGGTAGTCTAAATTTTATGGTTATGTATAACTTCTTGAGTGTTACATTTTTGCTAGTTGCTCATAGAAAGCTGTCAATACCATTTTCCATTTTAATTGTTTTTGACGTACAGCATAAATTTAAGAAATTATACATTTCTATATAACACAATTAGTTTGCAAGGTGCTGTAACGCATAGAAAAACACGTGAGAAGACATCTATGTATATGGTAACGTAATGAATATATATATATATATATAATGTATAGATTAAATAAATATCATTCTCAGATGGGGATGTCAAACACAAATTTAAAATATGTTTTTTAAAGCAAACTTTACATTTTTAAATTTACTAAATGAAATTTTCTTTTTGCAATATCACATCTAATTTCATTTACTGACCATTTTGTTTAGAATTTTAATGTGCAATATATAACAACAAATAAAATGTTGATTAATCATTCCTTAAATTCAGTTTTGTCCTATTGTACCTCAATATCATGTAATACAAAAACACAACACAGCTTCAAAAATATACTGCAAGAAAACTGATGTTATAAAAAAAAAGTCACAAAAATGTTAATAAGAAATATTATTTTTATTGTTGTTTTTCTTATACTTTAATAAAACAGGTCCCATTATGATATCAATGTAAATACAGTAATACACATTGAGTCTCCACAAATGATTGACACATTTACATACGGATTACAGTCCATTTGCTTTTGATAGTAAAATCTATTGAAGTCGCTACTATTTTTGATGTAATTCATTTTACATGGTTTAGAGAAATGTCTGCTAATTGAATTTGCCTTAAATCATTTATATACCTATAAACTATATTAACATATAATGTATTAAAAACACTGATTTTAACCTAATAAATTTCTATCCGAAATACGTATAAGCTGTAGACTAATGTGAAAAAAAAAGCAATCAGCACACACACACACACACATTTATACAAAAATTTTGGGTGCTACACTTAGATTCTAAATTGTATCAACAGTGAACAGGTTTAGCTTATTTTAATTGACATATAACATACTAATAAAACAGAACAGAAAATGTGTCATGTAAGATAAAATAGACATTTATTTGTCCCACAATGGGCAAATGTACAAAAGTAATACATTAAAATTACATTTTTATTTAGTTTACAATAAGATTTTATTATAACAATGGTAACCGTTTATAACGATATGCCGAAGGGTTTTTATTTAAATATATACACTAATGTGAATGTTTTAACTACATCACTCCTCATAAGCCTGTTAATCTTTTTTTTCAAAATTTGTTCACAGAAATTTATTCAAAATAATTTTACTTGTAAAAAAATTAACAGTTCAACGTTTTAAATGACAGTGTAATTTCAAAGAAATACAAATGTGGCTTGGGTTGCCGTAAAAGTAAATAAATCCAAAAATTGTTATAATAACATTTATTTATAATGTAAATGCATCGGAAAAACTACACATTCAATTCAAATTCAAAAAGTTTACAAAACAGTTTTAAGCTGTTTAGACATTTTGTTTTAAAAAGTGTAATATAAAAAAAATGTCAGAAGATTTCATTTTAATTTAAACTACTACACTAATATTGCTAAAACTGTTTGATATTGTGCTGCATAGAGTCACAGATTCTCTATGGGATTAACATAGGGAAATTGCGCTGGACACTCTATTACCTCAATTCCGTTTGTCTGTAATCAAAATGATGTTCACCTACTGGTGGGTTTTGGGTCATTGTTACTTAATTTAAAACATCCATACTTTTTTTTAGCAGTGGACAATATAAGTGTTTTGTGAAATAGGCTTAACACCATGGTATGAAAAACAACCTCATATCATGATTTTTTGCACCACCATGCTTTACTGTCTTCACAACATACTGTGGCTTGTATGTGGTGGTTTGGGGTCAGGACACACTGCCTGCAGCAACTACACCAAAGAAGAACATTTTTGCTTTTATCATTTCTGTTTGGACCAGTAATGTTTTTAACATATTTAGGAAATGTCTTTTTTCCAACATCAGAACTGCATGAGTTCTTGATGGTATTTTGGCTTCACTTAACTGTTTTCCAACAATAGCAATACTTATTGGTAACTTCAGATCTTTTTAGATTATTCTGAAGGTGATTGTTGTATTTCTCTTTCCCCCTCTCCAGTCAAATTTTTATTAGTATGATGAAGTATGTTCGTCATCAAAACAATGTCTGAAATTACCTATTTTTCCCCAGTATTTCAGATAAAAATACGCTATAATCAATATGTGTAACATTTGCCTACCTTAAATGACGGCCAAAGAATGAATGACTTCATCAATGTAACTCTTCACTATTATTTTTAATACCCTCCTTTTAATTAATTATTAAATTACTCATAATGAGTAGCATGCTAATTGTTAGGTCTGTCCTTTTTAATTCTCTTTATAGTTAATTAATTGCTGTGTAGATTACTTCTAACTAAAACTGTGATTAATCAGGTTAATTATGTTGGATTGCTAGGTCAGTACAGAATGCACAAATAAGCATTAAACTTAAATTCAAAATGGGGCTTTTAAAAAAACATTTTTAAACTGGTCTCATTGTATTTTCATTGTTATTTATACTAGTACTGGTATAGGCTTTTTAAGTAATCGTAAAATGAAAACAAGTGGACTTTCATTCTTTACCTGAGTAAAACATTGGAAAAAGATCAAAATCAATCAGGACTAACATTGCATGGCACTATTAATTAAATGCTGAATCAATAATTCAGTCTTTTTGATGAATTAGTGCAGTAATTGCATGATATGACTTTTTTTTATCAGCCTACTTTTAAAAACTTCCATTTCTATATTCTTTTAATTTATGATTTCAGGACTTGAGGGTGCAGTTACTTCTACTAATGGAAATATAACTAACACAGTCAGAAGTGATGAGACTGTGGTGAATGGGAGTAAGTACTATGTCAGCTTAAAAGTCTATGTTATAAAGTCTATGTTTGGCAGCAGGGATACCCACAGATATTTTGGATCTGAAATCTGAATCAGAAAAAAGCAACCCCTCATAACCGTTTTAAATGATACATCAGGATGTAACTGGATAGTAAAAAAAACATTACAGATAGTTGTAAAGCTTTCTGTCATTAGTGTTTTTTTTTTTTTTTTTTTTTTTACTATATATGAAGTGAAATTATACTTCCTAGGCAGAAGCTAATGAACATTTTCGTAAGGTTTGGATTGGTTTACTTAGGTGTTTAAGATAAAGTATCAATAGCTATTTTCTGATAGTAAGAGATATAAACTCTAACATTAAATGGGCAATTTATTTAATCCAATTTAACCAATTTCTTTGGAATGTGGGAGGATATCAAAGTACAAGACGTAAATCCACTCAGGCACAGGGAGGACATGCAGTCCCCACTAAAAGGGCCTGGGCTTCACTGTGTCACTTTGTCTAAAGAATAAAATCTTAATTTGAGTAGTTACTTATGTTTTATTTATTATTAATATATGGTATTCTAAGCATATTGAATTCCACAATTGCAGAAAGAAAAATATTTTGAAAAATCATTTTATTAGCTAGAACAAGGTATTGAAGTCAGAAGTAGTAATGTTTCTTGTACATTCTGAAAGTAAAGATCCATATTCAGCAGCACTTGTGAAGAGAACTAGACTAAAATCCCACTTAGGCAATGTGAAGGCTTATTTAATTTGTGCAGACAGCCATTTACATGACTGATCCTCCAAGTTAAGCAGTTGGTGTGGTCAGTTATGTTATTGCGCCATATAGAATTCAATAGTTATTTGTAAAATTATTTGAAATTAGTAGTGATTTGGTTCAATGAAATGTTCAGTTGATAAAATTGTTTAAAAGGTTAACACAGAACATGTTTTAACCCCTAGGGGGGTACAACTGGCATTTTTTCATGTCATGTTTGCACCAGTATGTACCATCCTCATATACACATTCCAGAACCCCACATATAAGTCAAATTATTTCCTTGTTGTCTTTAATGCTGTAAACCTTCTAAAAAAAGAAAGCCTGTTTTCCCCAGTGTCCTCCATGCCACGGTCTGACATTTCCACAGGAAGTGACTCACGGGATGTGGCTTAGTTGCAGTTTATTCTTGCAACATACACATACACAACTCTATTGTATCAGCCTTCAGAAATGTTTATCGCTCATTTAATTACAAAGTGAATACAGAAAGTCAAATATAATGATGTAACTAAAAAGATAAAATGTGTGTTAAATGGCATAGTTGCACAAATAGAATACATAATACCACAAACTGCTATTAACCAATCGCTTGAAACATGTTAGCATTAACCAAAAGCTTAAACTAATAAAGCTATTTTGTCTTATTATTTTTAAATAAATTGAAGTTACTAATTATACATTATGTAAACAGAGTATTTTTGTTAAATGTTAAAAATAAATTGGGAAAAAAAACTCTTTATAAATAGTTGTGCCACTATACTCAGGTTAAGTAAGCATTCAGTCAAATAATAGAAAATAATAGAGCTCTAGAAAAAGAACCTCTAGAAAATAATGGGAGAATTTTTGTCCCCAAGACAAGACATTTTCAATTGCATTTGACAACAATATTTAAAATACATGTTGGGAAACAAATTTGCATTCTTATCTTAAGCATAATGAATAGACATTTACAAATTATTTGCTGATTGCAACATATGGTAAATTAAAATAAGTGTTTTGTGTAATACACTATTTATGTTGTGTCAAAGCTGGACCCTATAGACCCAGCCTCTCGCAAACCTGCTATGGCACTCTTGGCGTTGTTTACCAGGGGAAAAGAGTTGCAGTAAACCTGAAATCTTCAAGCCCTCAGATGGAGAGAGAAATCATGAACCATATCTGTAAAGTCTTGGGCTGCGGAGAACATTATAACTTCACAAAAAACAATTCAGCACCTGCAAACACCTGTTTAACAGACTGCATTATTATAAATTCAACACTATACAACTGCACTGCAGCTGCACAAGGCAACTGTTCCAGCACGACTGAGATTTGGTGTGGTGAGTCATCCAACAGCTACTTATTCAGACACCGCTGACTTCCTTTATTTGCCATAGGATTGTTTAACATATGAAAATCTACATTGCTGATTCATAAAATTACTTGATAATAAAGCTTGTCTATTCTTCAGAGCGGCAGATTGTCCGATTAATTAATGGAAAAGACAGATGTGCCGGGCGGGTGGAGTTGCTGGATTCTGGGCTTTGGGGGACAGTTTGTGATGATAATTGGGACTTAAAAGCAAGAAAAGTGGTGTGCAAACAGCTGGGGTGTGGCACTGCTTTAATAACACCGGATGACACCAGTCGTTTTGGCCACGGCACCGGTCCCATTCACATCAGCAAAATGAACTGCACAGGAGCAGAGAAAAACCTTTGGCAGTGCAGGATCTATACTCGTACGAACAACTGCTGTGGCCATAAAGAGGATGCAGGGGTGGTGTGTTCAGGTACTGTTCATCTACACAGCTTTTCATTCAGAATAATAAATGTCATTTCTCATCTCAATCACATGGTCTACACTTTGTTAGTTTACACAACACAACTCTGCCATGAGATATATTAGAAGTAATTTTATTCCTGCAGATAAATATGTGTAATAAATGATACACAGCCAAATTGAGTACAGCCTTCTGTATATATAGTTATATTTATGATGGTCTTAGTAGTAGTGATACAGAAGTATATATAAATCGAAGCATGGGATTAAGAGCAATCACTAATGCTTTACCATTATAAGAAAAAAAAATAACTTGAAAATAAGTTACAGTGCCTTGCAAAAGTATTCAGCCCCCTTGAACTTTTCAACCTTTTGCCACATTTCAGGCTTCAAACAAAATATGAAATTGTAATTTTTTGGGAAGCATCAGCAACAAGTGGATCAATCGTGAAGTGGAACAAAATTTATATTTAACTTTTTTTAGAAATAAAAAACTGTGGGGCATGCAATATTATTCGGCCCTCTTGCGTTAATACTTTAATATATATATATATATATATACACAGTGTATATATATATATATATATATATATATATATATATATATATATATATATATATATATATATAGTTAATACTACAACTGCAAGTCACTTGGGGTATGTCTCTATCAGTTTTGCTGAAATTTTTGCTCATTCTGCCTTGTAAAACAGCTTCAGCTCAGTGAGGTTGGATGGAGAACGTATGTGTTCTGGACTTTGATTTGATTTGGCCATTCTTACACTTGGATACCAGTCTCAGGTCTTTTGCAGACCCCCACAGGTTTTCTTACAGAATGGTCCTGTATTTGGCCCCATCCATCTTCCTATCAATATTAACCATCTTCCCTGTCTTTGCTGAAGAAAAGCAGGCCCAAACCATGATGATGTCACCACCACCATGTTTGACTGTGGGGATGATGTGTTCAAGGTGATGAGCTGTGTTGCTTTTACCCTGAACATAACGATTTGCATTGTTGCCAAAAAGTTGATTTTGGCTGCATCTCTGATCAGTCTGCTTTTCGTTTGAGCTGAAAGTTTAGAGGGAGGGCCAGGTCTTGGTAGATTTGCAGTGGTCTGATACTCCTTTCATTTCAATATGATCACTTGCACAGTGCTCTTTGAGATGTTTAAAGCTTGGGAAATTTTGCATCCAAATTTGGCTTTTTTTACATTTATACGGAGACTTGATTACACATATGTGGATTCTATTCATCAGTCATTCAGGTCATCATTTAGATCCTTACTGAACTTCTGGAGTGAGTTTGCTGCACTGAAATTAAAGGGGCCGAATAATATTACACGCCTCAATTTTCAGGTTTTTATTTCTAAAGAAAACTTTCAAATATCCAATAAATTTTGTTCCACTTCACGATTGATGTCATATATTTATGTTTGAAGCCTGAAATGTGGCAAAAGTTTTGTAAGGCACCGTATATCACATAATATTGATTTTGAACAATTTTGTTTTACAGAAAGCACTGACATACCAGTAACCACAATACGAACAATCACATCAAATAAAACTAATTGGACAACAGGTAATGCTTTTACTCTTGTACATTGCATTAATATAATAAAATATCTACTTGACCCAAGAAGTACTCTGGTGTTTTATTTTAGAGTCTGTGACTAAAACTTTTGAGGATATAAGGAGTGTGCCATCAGCATTGGTGCTGGGATGCATTGTTCTTTCTGTTGCTCTAGTGTTTGCTCTGTTTTTAATTGCTGCTCAGTGTATATACTACAAGAAAAAAAATGGTAAGCATATACACATTTAATTCTAACTATTAAATACTTCAGTAGAAACTGATCATATCTACTCAGTTGTTACAGTTCAACCTTAGGTTAGAATATGAAAAGGTTTCCTGGAAAGACCACACCAAGAAAACAATGCAAGGCTGGGACAGTTGAAAAGACCTAAATGCTAACAGTAGAAGATAAGGGGAAACTTTACCACTTGCTCTTGCTTTTTATGTGACTTATGTGAAGTATACAGAATGCTGTTAATGGAAAGGAATTTATAATTTAGCATAGAAGGTAAAAACAACTTTGAAAATAGCTAAGCACTAAATGCTTTAAATACAGCATGGGGTTAAATTGTTTGAAGAGCTTGCAAACAGTCTGTAAATACTAAAAAAAAATGTTGAAATGGCATAGATATTATTTTATGATCTCATCAAGAATATAAGTAGCTACCAAAAACTGAATTTGAGACATAATCGATACAATTTTGCTTTTAAAAAAACGGACCTTGCATTTTTAAAAATAGTTTCCTCTTTATGTATTTTGAACATGTTAACTGGGATAAAAGTAAGAAAACCTTGTTCATTAAACAAATGCACTCACCCAAGCAGTAGAAATTAAGGCATCCTTATTCAATCTTCAAGCACATTAGCATTGAGAGGTAATGATCATTTCTCCCTCTGGAACAAGAAATCAAGCTAATTTGGTCTGGCCAATTAAATCTAAATTTTAGAGGTTGTCCACAGCCTGTGTCTTGACAGCACTGTAATCATGAAACTGCACACTGCATCATTGATTTATGCAGTGCCTGCAGTAAAATCACTAATACAATTTTATAAAACTACTAAAATTTACAAATAATTACAAAATTAAAACTATAAATGACATTATCATGGGTTGGTATGTACTACTATAAAGAAATGCTTTTGCATTTTCAAGAAAATAGAGACAGCTTAAATATTGTTTTTCACATTACTACATTAACATTAAATTATATGATATAAATTATGCATATATTTTAAAGCAAGCATCACTTTTGGTAGATTATACAGTGGTGTTTTCTTTTACAATATGTATATTAAAAACTCTATAAAATGTACTTTTTTTTTTTTACTTATTAAAAAATGACTCTCATCCTTAGTGCATGCTTCGTGTATAATTCATCAAAGCCAACAGATGATGCCTACCACAATAGTTCAGACAAGTAAGCAATGGCAATCTCTCTCACTACACAATCTGATATGTATAGTCAGTAAATATACTGTATTTAAGACCACAAAAGGCATAATGTGTATTCAAGTATTCAAAAATGTAGGCACTGTAATAGATAATAAAGGATATTACACAAAGCCTAATGTTAAAAAATACTAATTAATTAGTTAAACTTATCCAGTTTTGTTTATCAACAGGTACTGAAATAAGGACTTCAAATGAGGACTCATTTCAAGCTGATACCTCAAGTGGGGATTCTAAACATTACAACTTTCCACTGACTAATGAGAACCTCCATAGTAAGTTCCAACGTTTAAAATGAATTAATCACTATTAATAAAATAAAAGCACAAGTAGGTGGCTCCAATTGTTTAAGGATTATAGAGTAGATTTATGCTTTTATTAGATAATACCGTATTTTCCGGACCATAAGACGCACCGTATTATAAGGCGCAGTCTGAATTACGGGGTCTATTTCTGTATTTGACCCACGTATAAGGCGCACCGTACTATAAGGCGCAGTCTCAGTTAGGGACTCTATTTCTGTATGGTACTTATTCCGTATGGCACCGTATTATAAGGCACTTGCTAAAACATACGATCTACAAGAAAAGTAAAGGATGCAAAATGGTGATTTATAATTGAAGTTTATTCTACTACTTGACAAAACACACATTATTTTTAATCACTCTTCTCCCACAAATCCATCAAAGTCCTCATCGTCTGTGTCTGAATTAAAAAGCTGTGCAATTTCACTATCGAGCACTCCGAGTCCGTCCCGTCGCCAGGCGGCTGTTCAGCAATGATGCCGGCTTTCGCGAAAGCTCTGACAACAGTTACAGCAGAAAGCTTAGCCCAGGCATCCACAATCCATTCACAGACAGTGGCATAACTCACCCGCCGCTGCCTCCCGAGTTTTAGTAAACGTGTGTTCGCCGTCCATCATCCATCGCTCCCACGCCGCCCGCAACTTTACTTTAAACGCCCTGTTTACGCCAATGTCCAGCGGTCGGAGTTCTTTATTTAATCCTCCCGGAATGATGACGAGCTCCGAATAAATTTTCTTCACTCGGCTTTTTCAGCAGGGACGGTGATGTGTGGAAAAAAAACACCCGGTCGCACAACAATACTTTTATAGATTTTGGAACTCAGTACACGTATAAGGCGCATGTCTGATTTCTGGGAAAATTTTAGGCTTTTAGGTGTGCCTTATAGTCCGGAAAATACGGTAATTATAACATGCAAACTTGTTACCTTACTTGTTAACATGCAAATTTGTTACTTCACTCAAAATCAAATCCAGGAGCTTTTGGCAATGAAGCAATGACCCCCTGCTCAACTGTTTCCCATAAATATATTGTACATTAAAGGTTTCAAATTTAAGAAGCAGTACATCCCAAGTTTCATAACATTTCAACTGACTGACGTATCAGCCACTCACATTATGCCAAAATAGGGACTTGACAGTCCCTGCACATCTCTAAAGTTTTATTATATTCTTGGTGTTCAAAAAAATAAAGAACCTTACTGTGGTGTACAGATGACCTAGATTCAGAGAGTACATCATCGGAGGAATGCTATGAAAACACAAATGATGAGGAGCAGAATCTTTTTAATCCCGGTAAGAATTTTCATATCTCATATACCTTGAAGGTTTTTGTGTATTCTAAATCTAAATCTGATGTTTTTAAATCATGTAAAGCTGTAAGCCAGTTTTATCCTGTACCATCGATGGATCTGCAAACGGCCGATTTGAACCACTTAAATGAAGCAATTGATGGAGAAAGTAAGGAAAATTATTTTGAATTAAGTCATACTAAAAGAAACACAATAAAACATTTTTGTTCTGTTGTAAAGCAGTTGATTCAGCGAGCACATCATCTGTGGAGTGCTATGAAAACACAGGACCAGATGTTGAATCTTATGTCCAGACATGTGAGCTCAAACATTTATTTAACTGATGATGAAATTGTCACAGCAGCCCTCAAATATTTTCAACCTACAACTTTAATAATGTCCTGTGTTTTATATGTTAAAAAGTGGTGAAAAATCCATCACATCCTGTGCAGCGCTTCGTATGTCACACCAATCCTCTCATCACAGAGAATGCCAGTCTTCCTCGAGATGAAGGTACTTAAAAGGAGGCAACAACTTTTTTTTCAACTGTATGTTGATACTTTTATTAAATAAGTGTAGTAGTTTAAACAATGTCCATTCTTAGAATGCATTAAAGTAAACACAATGCTATATAACTAGGGGTGCTGAAAAAAAATCGAAAAAAAATCGTGATTCGTAGTCCAGGCAATTCGGAATCGATTCAAAATCGATTTTTTAAAAATATTTTTACGTTTTATTTTTTGGCGCTCCCTCCCAAGCAAACTGCATATCGCATTACAGATCCGCTCGGCCGGCGTACAGCAAGCTTGTTAACCAGCTCCCATTGTAGTTCGCTAGCATGGAGCGGGGGGGGGCCACTCGTCGTTAAAAGCCACTGTTTGGGTTTTAAAACCAGAAATAGAGAGCTCGACATGAGCACGACTGTTTACGAGTGTACCATAAAATCGAGGTACTTTGGAAATACGACAAATGTGCGAAAAGTTAAAAAATATATTTAATATTTAAAGTTAAGTTTTTTTTTTAAATGTAGCGAATGTTGTTGTAATGTAGTTAAATAGACTGATTTCATTTATGTTAAGTTTTAAAGATTTGCAGAATATAAATGCACTCTGTATTTTAGTTTTAGGCTAATGCACTATGGTAAACTTTTGTATTAATATATTCAGAATTATTTGTTCATTGAAAAAGCTAAGCTAACCTAACACTGCTCATTTTAATTTAGTGCAATCCTATTTTTGTATAAATATCTGTATAAAAAGCAAAAAGATTTGATACAGTAATTAACCTGAAAGTATTGTTTTAAATAAACGTTCTATTGGTTTACATCGTCGTTTCATCTTGTCAATCACATCATTTAAACAAAATTTAAAGAGCATTTGAACTGACAAAAAAAATGTTTCTGAATTGAAAATCGATTCTGAATTGAATCATGACCTCAAAAATCGGAATCAAATCGAATCGCCAGACACTGAGAGATTCGCACCCCTATATATAACCATTGCTTTAGATTATATATGAATTATATTGTAACTTTCCAAAGAAATTAAAAATTCTGCTGTTAGAACTATAGCTACACACAAATTCAGAGAGCAAACAAAACATAAATAAAACAAATGTATGCCCTTCCAAACCTCACAAGTTTTATTTGAGCAAATTAATAATAATAACTATAACATTCTATATTTTACTATTATTACTCTAAGTGGAAATTTAGGGCTACTGCACACAATAATTTTACTTTCTTTTTAGATGAGAGCAGCACATCTTCAGAAGAAGCATATGAAAACCCCCCAGATGCAGACAATGTGAACTGCTATGCTATACCACCAGACTTGACATCTTCTGACAGCGACTATGATGATGTCGCAAACTGGTGAAATTTAGGAGTTACTGCTTTACTAGCATGAACTAGTGTAATAAACAAGTCAAATTAGTTCTCATAATAACATAGCAAAATATGTTGTAGTACTAATGTTGCACTTTGAGTTTTTATTTAAATAGAATGTCTGTCTGAATGTGTCAAATGCACTAAATAATTTAATCGATTTAAATACATCAAAGATTTACAAAACAGTAATCTGGTTTATACAGTCTTAGACAAAGGTCAAGACACCCCTTTTACTTAAAGTTAACACATCCACATCAGGAAACATTTAACATTTTTCTGCAGTTCTTTGTGAACAATGTGAATCCTTAGAAGAATTTAACCTAAATAACATTTTAGCAGGTTTTGGCCTTTTTTAGGAGGAAGATTCTGAATTAACTCTAAACAAAATACATAACCTGCAAAGATTTATTTTATGTAATTTTGTGTGTTAACCAAACTTTTACAAAAAATAAATAAAAATAAACAGCTGCATATCAAAATTATTATTTTTAGAACGATTTGGCTTAACTTAATCTGCCCTCTAGCCAATATTACAATTTTAATGAAGCTCTAAAGAAAGCAAATGCAACATTAAATAAATCATAGTATATTTTCACAGATAAATGTTTAGTATACATGCAAATTCTTTCATGATGTTTCCAAAGCATCAGTCCACACTAATTTTATTTCAGTAGTGAAACTACATGTAAGACTTACAAGGTCACTTTCAGCTGTTATTGAAGTACAATGCAAGTTAATCTAATGGGTTAAAAATAATTTATAAATGACCAGTACCAAAGACGACATTTGTATTTAACACTTGCATTTAAAAATTGCAAACTTAGGTTTTTGTCATGTATGTGAAGGATTTAAGAATCAACAAGTTTTGTGTTGGCCACAAACCCACTTAAGTTGCTGTATGTGTCTCAGTTCAGAAAGTGTAAAGGCAGAATGCCAGCTGCACTGGCAGGCATATGCCCGAGCACCATGACTTCTCTTCAGCTTGACAAGCAACTTATTATGGTCTGGCATGTTGTTTCTAAAGGAGGGAAAAGTAAGATCTGTTTGTTTGTTAACTATATCAGTGCACATAGGCACAATACTCTACTATCACAGCTTATGTTATTTAGTTAAAACAGCCATTTTTTATAAGAAAGTATAAATTATAACAAGCAAAATATTTAAAAATTATTTTTTAAAAACCACCACTATATCATGTTAAATCTCTTTATCCTAAATTAATTCTGCTTGTGAAGTATAAAATTAGTAGAAAATGGGCAATTTATCCTTAGAAAACAAAATGAATTACCACCAATTAGTTAATTAATTGGTAATTTCAAAAAAGTTTCAGCTTAATCGGATGACGGGAAGTGGGTGAAATAGCATTTGCAAACAGACACACAGACAAACAGATGAAGTCTGTCAAGCCCAAAATTATTCATACCCGTGACAAATTTTGACTTAAATTTACTTTTATTCAACCAGCAATATTATTTTTGACCGGAAACAACACAGGCATCTCCCAGGAGATAATATGATGTACAAGAGGCATCACTGTGGAAAAAAAATATTTCTCAGCTTTTATTCACATTTGAACAAAAAGTGGCAAGTCCAAAATTATTCATACCCTTCTTCTTTATCATTCCAAATAGTCCAATCTGTTTTAAAGCATCCTAATTACCCTGATTCATTGGGAACAGCTGTTGTAATCAACTCAACAGGTGAAAAACAGCAGCTCTGGTTTTTGGACAGTCATGGCCAAGACAAAGGAGCTCACAAAAGACCTGCGGCTGTGCGTTGTTGCCGCTCACAATTCAGGAAAGGGCTATAAGGCCATATCAAAATGTTTTCAAGTTCCAGTGGCTACAGTGCAAAGTATTACCAAAAAATACAAGAAGTTCCGCAATGTGAAAAATCTCAGAAGATGTGGTCGGAAGCCAAAAGTGATACCTGTGCTGGCCAGGAGGATAGTGAGAGAGGTGAAGAAAAATCCAAGGATCACCACCAAGGCCATTCTGAGAAATCTGGGATCTGCTGGCGGCAACATTTCAAGGCAGACAGTTGACCGAATACTGCACACTGAAGGGTTCGACGGACGCAGACCAAAGGGTACGCCACTTCTCCAGAAAAGCCACACAAAAGCCCGCTTGACCTTTGCAAATGCTCATCTGGACAAAGAAGAAGACTTCTGGTCTTCTGTTTTGTGGTCAGATGAAAAATTTTTTTATTGTTTGGCCACATTGATGTGTCCTTCATTTGGCGTAAAAAAGGAGAAGCCTTCAACCCTAAGAACACCATCCCCACTGTCAAACATGGTGGTGGGAACCTAATGTTTTGGGGGTGTTTTTCAGCCAATGGACCAGGGAACTTGATTGCAGTAAATGGCACCATGAAAAAAATAGCAAAACATAAAGATTCTCAACAACATCAGGCAGTATGCAGAGAAACTTGGCCTTGGCAACCAGTGGAAATTTCAGCACGACAACGACCCAAAACTCACAGCAAAAGTGGTGGAGAAATGGTTAGCAGACAAAAACATTAATGTTTTGCAGTGGCCCAGCCAAAGTCCTGACTTGAATCCAATTGAGAATCTGTGGAGGGAGCTAAAGATCAAGGTGATGGCAAGGAGACCCTCCAACCTAAAATAGTTGGAGCTCATCGCTAAAGATGAATGGGCAAAAATACCAGTGGAGACATGCAAGAAGCTGGTCAGCAATTACAGGAAGTGTTTGATTGCTGTAATAGCCAATAAAGGCTTTTCTATTAATAATTGAGAAGGGTGTGAATAATTTTGGACATGCCAGTTTTTGTTCAAATGTGAATAAAAGCTGAGAAATATTTTTTACCACAATGATGCCTCTTGTACATCATCATATTATCTCCTGGGAGATGCCAGTGTTGTTTCAAGTCAAAAATAAAATTGCTGGTTGAATAAAAGTAGATTTAAGTCAAAATTTGCAAGGGGGAATGAATAATTTTGGGCATGACTGTGGACCCCCCCCTCCCCCCGCATGCCCCTAGCAGAGGATAAATCGGAAGATAATGAATGAATGAATGAATGAATGAATGAATAATGGTGGAAAATAAGTATTTGGTCACCTACAAACAAGCATGATTTCTGGCTATCACAGACCTTTAACTTCTTCTTTAAGAGGCTCCTCTGTACTCTGTAATGGATGTTAATACAGGTAACCTGTTTGAACTCGTTAACAGTATAAAAGACACCTGCCCACAACCTCAAACTGTCACACTCCATACTCCACTATGGTGAAAACCAAAGAGCTGTCGAAGGACACCAGAAACAGAATTGTAGACCTGCAGCAGGCTGGGAAGACTAAATCTGCAATAGGCAAGCAGCTGGGTATGAAAAAATTACTGTGGGAGCAATAATCAGAAAATGGACACCTACAAGACCACTGCTAATCTCCCTCGATCAGAGGCTGCATGCAAGATCTCAGCCCGTGGGGTCAAAATGATCACAAGAACAGTGAGCAGACTCAGATCTTTCCATGACAGACGTGTTCCCCTGCTTAGGCCAGTACATATCAGGGCACGTCTGCAGTTTGCTAGAGAGCATTTGGATGTTAAAGGAAGAGTATTGGGAGAATGCCTTATGGTCAGATGAAACTATGGTAGAACGGTTTGGTACAAACACAACTAGTCATGTTTGGAGGAGAGTGAATGCTGGGTTGCATCGAAAGAACACCATACCAACTTGTGAACATGTGAAGCATGGGGGTGGCAACATCATGCTTTGGGGCTGTTTCTCTGCAAAGGGACCAGGACAACTGGTCTGTGTACATGAAATAATGAATGGGGCCATGTATTGTGAGATGCAAACCTCCTTCCATCAACAAGGGCATTGAAGATGAAATGTGGCTGGGTCTTTCAGTATGACAATGATCCTAAGCACACTGACAGAGCAACAAAGGAGTGGCTTCGTAAGAAGCATTTCAAGGTCCTGGAGAGGCCTAGCCAGTCTCGAGGTCTCAACCTCATAGAAAAGCTTTGGAGGGAGTTGAAAGTCTGTGTTGCCCGCCAACATCCCCAAAACTTCACTGCTCTAGAAGAGATCTTCATGGAGGAATGGGACAACATACCAGCAACGTTGTGTGCCAACCTTGTAAAGACTTACAGAAAACGTTTGACCTCTGTCATGCCAACAAAGGATATATAACAAAGTATTGAGATGAACTTTTGTTATTGACCAAATACTTATGTACCACCATTATTTGCATTAATAAAATACCTTTTTTTTAATTTTATATATATACACACACACACACACACACACACACAGACAGACAGTAGCAAAAAGTGTTCACATCAAAACGTTCACATCAAAAGTGCCCTTTTTAAATATTCTTGAGCTGAGGCGCAGTACCTTTGTACCATATAATGTTTTTGCATCTTGCATTTTTGTGCATCATGCTTTGCACTTCCATTTCCACAGAACATTGTCCACAAGTTTTATTCTTTATTTATAAATATTTGCACAGTATATTGTTTATACCTTATTTTGACTATATAATTTAATCTAAATAGAAATATACAATTTTATTTAATAAAATCACATCGACACAGAATGTGAGTTATATTACAGGCATTGGGGGGAAAATGTCCTCTTTAAATTAAATTGTTTTGTTTTAGTATATGATCAACACCTGCTCAAAATTACCTGTATTAAAATTAGGTAAATACAGCATCAAACAACATGACAAATTACATCATGTTATTATGATTAACAATGATTGCTCTGTCTTGAGTCAATAGTGGAAAACATATGACATCTGACTGTCTCTTCAGAGTGGACTGCAAGCAAATTTATCTTTAAGTTAGACTGTGTAATGCCCAAAGAAATAGCAAAAACAACCAAAAACAACATCTGGGACTTTATGGGCTTTAATCAGCAAGTTTTACAATCAGAAAAATATTTTTAAAAAGCCATTCTGTATTTGCTTTCAAACAACCTTTTGTTTCACACCATGGCTTCATTTTATGATTTATTTAATAAAAACAATGAATGTCTGATACCTGCACATTTTTTTGGGGAAAAAAATGTGTTTTTTTTTCAGTGCTAGAAAATAAAGTTAAATTGCACACAATTTACTGTTCTTATTTTTAATGTTTTATTAAAATATTTAAATATGATAAACTGTGAGTGTTGTTTTATTACTGATAAATAATATTTCAATAATGCTCACATTTGTGTTACAGCAGGATATTTTTGTTGTTTTTTTATGCTGTCTAAGACCCATGTGACAATTTAGTTTTAAGCTTAATAATAAGCAGTTTTTTTGTTTCATTTTTTTAAATAAAAAAAACTCCTTGTGACATGGGTTTCTATTGATCATCCCTATATGAC